>RJJA01000028.1:126274-155856 GCA_003724045.1 Lepidurus arcticus | reverse complement strand
ACTTGAAACCAGCAAGGAATTTTATTTAGGGTCGTTCAATAGTCTTCTCTTGCTGTACACCCGATCAGGAAAGCCGTTACAGAACACCTACGGTAAATACCTACACCTACGGTCTGAAATTCATATACAAATAGATGACAGATTATATTACAAAAGGGTTCGGTGCAGTTACGGATTTGGCACAGCGTTAAACTCTACAGCCCATCAATACTTTTTATCCTGACGGCGGTACAATCTTGGTAGTACAGACACAAGGATAATTCGACAAAACTACGACATGTGCAGGGCCGCACAGAGGGGTGGGCGGGTAGGGCGATTTGTCCCGGGCCAAGGCTGTTTGGGGGCCCCACCTTGAATTTTTTGTACACAAAAAACTGCTCAATACTTTTTTACAATTTGTTATGTGCACGAAAGGGGCCCCCATTGTAGGATCGCCCCGGGCCCCGTCTAACCTCTGGGCGGCCCTGGACATGTGTCTAACTCTCAGAGGAGCCAACAGGATATCGAGTTGAGAAGTCTCTGCTCATTTGAAAGAGGTTAAAACACACAGAGATTAAAACATTTTTATGCTGTTTTAATATTTACATCATAAGCGACGACCAACACAAGGAGAAACGGACATGCTCTATCCCTTTATCTATTCTATTAAACACATTTTAAACCATCTTACGACTTACCTCAATCCCATACATAACTTTCCCACGTGGCTTGCCATCCCATCTATACCATGTGTACCACGCCACGTGCCATGTGGTTCCCTCAGCTTCATTTGCAGAACAGGCGAAGAATTAAGGGCGTCTCCTAAAAAAATAATAAAGAAAATAATAATGCGAACTGAATGAGGCAAATAATACAGAATAACACATAATAAGCCCGGAGTACAGTACCTTGTTTGTACATGTCCAGTGTAAATTTCGCCCAAACGTTTGAAATGAAACACCGCACTGAAAACACGTTCAAAGTCAGAAAAGAAAGCTAAATTAATGTTCACGAATCAATAGGAATGCTGTATGTAACTAAAAAAAGAGCAAGTCATCCAAATTTAGCTTAAAAAACATAACTATCTTAAAAAGTTAACCACAACAAGCGGCTCTGTCTCGAAAACCTCCTTGTTCGACTGCAGGAGCGCTACTGAGGCGAGGCGACAGGCTCAACACGTTCCCCAAAGACTACCACAGCCATCTCCTGTTGTCGGATGGAAAGACAGCACAGGACAAGGCTGTGCTAGACGTTTCCAGGTCTCAGTTAAGAAGAGCTGTAACTCACTCTTTTTTTTGCGAGCGCGCTTACGCTCGCGCTCTTTGCTGATTTTTGTGAGCGCGCTCACTCATTCGCTCACAATTTAAAAAAGGACGCATCGTTGTTTGGCTACATGTTTTCGCTACTAGATGGCGCCACTGTATGAGCGTACGCACTCGATGCTTTTCGAGCGCGCTCGCACTCCAAAAAATTGAAAAGGAGCGCTCTCGCATATTCGCTCGCGACATTGCGAGCGTGCTCTTTTTTGAGCGCGCTTGTTGCAGCTCTGCAGTTAAGTCAGGTTAGGTTAAGCTAGGTTAGATTCAGTTAGGTTAGGTTAATTCTGAGGGAAGGGGGAGTGTACCTCCTCTTACCTTCAAGGTAAGAGGAGGTACTGTAATTTTAAATGCCTTTTGATATGCCAAATGACAAACCGGGAACACAGCCCAGCAGACTTGAGCAATAGACTTTCTGTTTTTATATAAATAATTCCGTTCACATCAACTATTCAGAGCACGATCTTTGCCGTAAGCACTCGTTTCGTTTTTCACTATTAGAAACAAAAATGGCAACACGAGAGTAAGCTTCCTTGCAAACAACTGTCATAGTGTACCTCAATAATAATGCAATAAGTTCCGGATTTTTGACAAACGATCTTTTCAACTTGAGCTATGCAGCATCTTATTGTGTGCTGCATCGATCACTGTAGTGTCCTATTGTGTTTGCAGCTAAGCATTATTAAGGAACGCATTCTGCCAAGCAATTTTTCTTCTTCACACGTTCTTACTTTTGGGGGGATTATCGTTTCCCTATTCATGTACGCTAGCCTGCATATCCCGAGTTCCGGCCTTCGCGTTCATCGTATGTTTACATCGCAATCTCACTAGGACGTTCCATGTCTAGCTTCAAAACCATAAAGCAACAAGTGTTGCCTTTGACAGAGAACTCTTTGCAATCTTGTATTTTGACTCAGTCATATTTGAAATCCTACCCGCGGTGGACCCCGCCAGCCAAAACGATATAAGCTAAGCTGTACACGATTTCCTTGATGAGGACATCCAATTAATTTTCGTGTCTTCCTTCATCCAAACTAGATCGTCATCGTTCGATGCATTTCCCTCAAAGAAGCGTAAACAGGTAAGGATGGGGGAGCCTTAGAAGGAGCTGAAGCTGATCAGGAACCCCGTCAAACAAATCCCTATCCAACAGTGCACCAAAACGAGAAAAAGGTTGTTATAACATTTGCTTTATTGTTTTTAAGAATAGCTCAACTTTTTATCAAGGAACTTACATACACAATGGCCATGATAAGTGGAAGCCATATTTACTGAAGGCTTTGTTTTTGATTCGTTCTGGGATTCTGGCCGTTTCCTGATCCTTTGCCATGATTCCGTGAATGTGTTGGAATTTTTACGGGGATATGTAAATTCGTTTGACGGAACTGTGGTCCGTTCATGATCTTCCAGATGCAACGTGTCCAAGTCCTCATCTACAATTGAAAACCATACGACATTAGAGATATTGTAATTTTAATGTAATTGTGTGCACCGTGAAACGCTGAAGGTAATTTTGTTGTCGCAATTGATGAAGTAATTTCTAAATTAAAGCATTGATTAGTTCCAGGTTCCTTGTTTGCGAGATAAAAAAAGGCTTGTCGTTTTTAATAGTTTTTCGTCTCGAAACTTACCAAAAAGTTTAATAGATCCTTCGGCCTCCCCCAGAGAGTTTTTGGACATGCAGCGATAATTGCCAAAATCGGTTTCCGTCAGGTGTTGCAGCGTGAGTTTCATATGGGACTTGTAGCCGTTATCGAATACCTCGGAGCGAATTTTTCTTCCTGGCAAAAGCATCACTTCATCTTTTACCCAATAATTGATAGGTCTTGGGTGAGCTTCTGCATGGCATTCGAGGTTTACCGTACTCCCTGTGGGAGCTCCAACCAATTGATTAGGAACCCAGACCATGGGAGGAACTGTATTCAAAAGAAATTCTTTGTGTAAGAGACATTTGAACTGGGGAAATGAAAAGAGGCAAAAAAATACTTACATTCCACATCTAACATAATCCTCTTGCTCACTGACGGTGGAACTCCATTGGAAGCTATTGACAAAAAAGATACGAAATTCTCGGTTAACAAAAACTTGCCTGCAATTCATTCGTTAAGACGCGATTCAAAAGAAAAAAAGCCAAAACGAAATTCGTTTAAGTTTCTTTGCTAGTAAATGTCGGTTCGTGTTTATAGAACCCACATTTTACAGTCAACACAAGTGGTGCTGCTGGGGGGGGGGTCGTGAGGAGTAACTCCTTTTGTCATGTTCTGGGGGGGGGAGGGAATTGAAGGGAATTCCCCCCTCGAAAATGGGGGGGCTCCTCTTGGGCCTGGGGGGGAATACGCACCTCTGCACAGACTAAAGTGTTTGCTGCGTTAGGTTTACGTGCTACAAAGGATTTATAATAAGCGAGTTCTTAAGTTAAATATTTAAGAGTGTTAGGTCAAAAGCGTACGCGTGACAAATCGCGAAAGAAAATCAGACTTGCCTATACATAGGTACGCTCCTCCGTCTGTCCGGCTTACTTTGTTGAAATGCAGGTCTTGCTGTTCATATACGGGTGCTATGTGAATAAAAGGGACGATTCGTAACTTTCATTACCCAAGCGCGGCGTAGTATAATAGGACCGCGTTTTGAATAGAAATTGTATAGCTTGACTTACAAAGTCTGCGTCGATCCGAACCCATGTTAATAGCTCTTCCATCTTCTCGACGCCAAGTCATTCGTGGGGTTGGCACACCATCGCCGCGACACGTCAGCGTGATTTTCCCACCTTCGCGGATTGAGAGGTGGGACGGCGAGCTCTCATCATCGATTATAGTTGGAGGAACTTTTGGATCCCACATTGCAGTCACGAAGAAAATAGATAAGTTTTCGTGTACGTCCCCGAAAAGCAAGGGAGAAAATGTCACGCGCGCAAGAGCAAAAGCAAAGATGGGGAGAGAAAATACGTTAGGGGCGGGAATCAATTACGCGGAAACTTGCCGTGAAGCAATGCCCATGTTTTAGAGCTTTTCTTTACAGATCGGACTCTCGCTATAAGCTTACCTACGACTTCGATGGTACCCAATTGACTTATAATCGGTTCGCTGTTCACTTGACCTGTTTAGAGATGTAAATAGATGTGATAGAGCTTTTTTGTAAGTCAAATTATGATTTTTATTTTTTGAAGGGGGCAAAAAAGGTATACGTACACATATATCTGCCTGCATCTTCCGGCTGAGTGCCTCGGATATGTAAATTCCATTGCCGATGGTGGTCGTGGGAAACGGCGAACCGCGGGATTCTTGTTACCACATGGCGCTGCACCGTGACAACCATTTGTCGTTCCAGGTGGATCCACGCCACCTGTTACAGTTTCATTAATGGAAAGTTGTTGTTTCTCAGAAAGAAAGTCAAATTGGGTTGACGTCATATTAAAAGTTGTTGTGTATTGTTTCATATAGAATTAACAATAAATACAATTAAATATAGTAATAACAGTGAAATACAATAACAAAGAAATAACGAGCAAGTAGTTCTTACGACTTTCAAATCAGAACAGCAAAAAAATCTCATTTGATGTGTTATTGATTCGAAAAAAATTTCTCTGGTGAATAAAAAGAATTAACTAAATACATAGACCAAATGAAGACACGAAGGGAAAAAAATGTATCTCGAAGCGAACAAGCATGCGGTCGTATATATAGTCCGGGTATACTATATATTTACTGTTTGGGAATTAACGTCAAGTCTAGAAAAAGTAAGGGGTACTTTGGACAGTATTAGGAACTAAGGATGCTCATATAGTGTGTTAGGGCAACTGCGATGGGATAGGATATATGTCTTGTTCGGTGGTGTCGGTCCCAAAGCCAATTACCCGACTCAATTACCCGTGAAATACGATTGCAGGGGAGGAAAGGAATAACTAGAGCAAACAACTTCCGCGCGGATATATAGGACAGATCCTACCCGTTTGCGGTAGGGTTTTTATTTTTCTTACCTTGTAAGGACCTAAGTGATCCACGGCACAGGACAAAGTGGCATCGCGTCCAATGATGACTGTCACATTGTTGACGTGCTCAAGAAAGATAGGACGCTCTTCTGTAATATAAAACCAGAGCGAAATCCCCGTTAGATTTAGCCCACCACCACTTTTCTACATTTATATATAGAGAAGGAGAGATCGCAGCAGCGAGATGTATGTGTGGGATATCAGCGCCAAAGATGAGACGGAAGGGCACGTGGGGAGCTTTTAATAAGATACGTGAGGTGAAAACCCCCGTATACAGCAATCGCTCCCAGAACTCCCCGCGACAGATAGAAACCCTTGCTTTTCCCTGCAGTGTTATTTGTTGTCAACGGGTGGTGACAATATCGTACGCCCTTCTATGAGCAAGCAATAGAAATCCCCTTTTTTTTACAGTCCCCACGTAAACTCGCATGGCTGTACCCTATGAAGTTTCCCTCTTGGATATTCCCATTGGGGTGAGTCAACGTCTGTAATGAAAGTTGGGTTCGTTTGTTATAAAACGTAACTTTCTTTACCTATTTCCAAACCCTTTTCGCCTTATTCTTCACGTGCGCCATTTAGGCAATTCATCTGGACATACAATACAGAGCTGCTTCCAGCCGCAACGCGACGCTTGGACTACGAACCTTGACTGCGGACTGCGAACTGCGACTATGGACTACGAACCTTGACTGCGAACTGCGACTACGGACTGCGAACCCCGATTTAACGACAAGGCTGTTGGGTTTAGGACTAGGTTAGGGCCGATTTCCAACGGTTAAGGCGCTTAGCCTATGCTTAAGACAATTCAAACAAAAATAATTCACCAAAAGGATAATTCATGATAATTCACCAAATAATTCAGTTTGATGAAGGAGGTGTAACCTCATCAAACTGAATTATTACTGATTAGGTTTACTAGTAGGTTAGGTTAGTTTAGGACTAGGGTAGTTTAGGTTAGAACTAGAGTAGGTTAAGAGTGTGTTTCCACTGTCGGCTGAACTCGAGTTCAAGTGGGATTTCAACTCGAGTTCTCGAACTCAACTGTTTCCACTGGCCAAACTCTAGTTCAAAGTGGGGTTTGGTGAAAGGTTTCGAAACCACTTTTCGGATCAGGGGTCTCGGTCAGCAGTGGTGAGTTGGGGGACGCAATAAGCAATATTATATTTCGCGTCGCGTCGCAATATTATATTTCTTGCGTAATATTGTGTCATTGCATGCGATAGAACGATTCGTAGTCTTCAATTGTAAGTTGTATCGATTTCAATCCTAAATTGATTGAGTAGTATTCACGCCAATTGGGACGCAATAAGTTGACTATAAGCCCGACTCCGGTGTTGAGTTCAGATAACTCAACACCGGTGTTGAGTTGGCAGTGGAAACACAGCCTGAGTTAGGTTACTACAAGGTTAGGTTGGGATAAGGTTAGGTTACGACTGTTAGGTGGTTAGGTTTAGGTTATTATGTTAGGACTAGGTTAGGTTAGGTAAGGATTAGGCTAAAACTAGGTTGGGTGTTTGTAGTCCATAAGTCGGAGCTTGTAGTCCTTAAGTCGGGGTTTGAAATCCTTAAGTCGTGGGTCGCAGTCTTTAAGTCGTGGGTCGTAGTCTTTAGGTCGGGGTTTGTAGTCCTTTTGTCGAGTCGTCATTGTGTCTATGCCCAATGCCCCTTTCAGCTACACATATACACCGATTTTTGAGGAAACGGAAGGGGTTAAAGAGGGAAGGAACTATTTACGGGTGCTTGATGCGATTAACTAGATGGTTCGCTATTTCCCCCCATTAGGTCTACGCACACGATTCCGCCTTAAGCACTACAGTTCATTTGTGGATGCATAGCGTGGATGTTGGCCGTTAATAGTTAATGAAGTAACATGAGCAAGCTATATGTACCACCCCTGTGTACCTTGTTGCTTATCTTTTTAAAGACGAGCATACATCCAGCTCACTGATTCGTCTCTTTTCTCCCCCAACAACTCCTTCTTTCTTTACCTTTTCTCTATGTTTTTCTTATCTTTGAATACTTTCGTAACAAGCCGGGAGAGGTGCACTGGGTTATTGCAATAAATCAATGTTACTGTGCCGTGGAAAATGCGTCCCTGCCATAACGATAGACTGTGGGGCTCCTGGCATGCTGCGTAAGAACCAAGCAAGGCGGACAGATTTATTTTGAAGCAGCTCACAAATCAAAAAAGGAAACTTTGGCAAGACTGTTCCCTTTCTACAACCCTTTCTATGCGGTGGCGGCGTTGGGACAAAATGCCTAGCGAGTTATTTTACACTACGGTAAAGCCGGTCTCCAATTTATTTTATTTTTTAACCTTCAAGCTTGAAATGTGTTGCACACCACCCAGAAAGCAGCTCGTTTAGCAAAGTGGAGGTAGGCGCGGCAAACATGACATTGCCGAGGCGTACTAATGTCAGAATTTGGTTGAATAGACAGGTCCTTAGGTCTTAATGACTCTTTGGGGGGAAAGTTTAAGAGGAAATTGAGCCGAGAATTTTTCGAGGAAGGCGAGAATTTCACAAAGCGTGTGGAGTGTCCAAAACGGGCAGCTATGTAAAGCTTTTCAAAAATGCCATTTTTGGGACCCCTTTTGTTCGCTCTGGCATCAATTTCAGTTGTGCCTTTTCGTGCTGATAGAAGTAGAGCCTGTAAATGAGTTGTTTCTCGAGCGAAAAACGAGTTAGTGATATGTTGGGCCTTTTTATAAAAGTTTTGAACTTGCAACAAAAGCCTTTCTGCCTTGACGAAGCAAGAGAGAGAGAAAGAGAGACTTTGTATAGAAAGCAAAATTTTGACTTGAAAAGCTAACGCAGCACATATAATAGCGGGCCACTGCAAGCCAGCAAGATAAAATAGCCAGGCATGTCACAAGGGCTATAGGAAGCTTGCGCGCTATAGGCCTACTCGCCGGAGCGTTCGCTGTCAAGATGTCAACGCTGAAGGCAAAGGCCTCATTAGCCTTCCGTGCAGCCAAAGTGGTCCTATCTCTTGAAAAAGGCTTCTCGCGTTTCCCAAAACATCTTCTCCGCCAAAAATGACATACATTTTTCCTCAACCACCACGCAGCAGCGGTGATTCTGGGGTTTGATAAGGTCTTGGGGACTGCGCAGATCTTTTACAGGACCATTGAATGATATCGCCATTCGACGACAGAGATATTTTACTCGCATTTTTCTTTATTTTTCCCGGCCGTCTTGGCAACTCATCCAGTATGCTAGACTTGCCAAAACCGTTTAAAACATGCAAGATAGCTTTCAAAAGTTGTAATGAACGATATGCGAGACCATAGTTGAACACTAGTTTAAAAAACAAAAGTACCAGGCTAAGTTTGGGTAAAAAAAATTGTAGCACGTCATCCTTTGGCATCCAGCTCCACTTATAAGTCAGTAAAGCTTTCAACAAAAGGCTTGGGCATACTTGTGCCAAAAATGCTTACGCTATGCAGTTACAAGCAACTAAGCAGAATGAAAACCTTTTAAGGGGTAGCCAGCGCGCTGTTAAGTTTGTGCTGTTATTGTTGGATAATGTCAAAGAGCTCAACTTGTTCAGACGTTGTATAGTGTTTGCAGAAAGCATGAAAAAACGGAAGAAATATTCATTTTGCAATTATGCATGATGAATTTCGGGGTTCCGTAGTCATTAGGTGAATTAGCTCGCGTAGACCAATTAGAGACGAGGTTCCAACTGTGTTCTTTCTTTTGTAATCTTGCAACCCCCCGCCTAAACCAATTTGCTGCGTGTAGTAAGGTAACAAGCTCATGAAGACTGACTTATGAAAAACCGTTGCCATTTCTTTGTTTGGAACCACGTTGAGATATTAGACATGGTAAGTTTCATGTTTTACCTGGGAGAAGAGGTTGGCTGTGAGCTGTTGCACAAAGTAAAACACCCAACAATAGAGCTGCCCTGCCCAATCTTAATGTCGAACTTGAATAGCAGCGTAACAGCCCGACATTCCTCGAATGAGGCATAGCAGCCGTCCAAACGGACTCGGTTGGGTGCCGGATTCTTTTTCGGCTCCTCATTATTGTCTATATACTGGCTTTCTCATACAAAAACGTGTAGCCCTACTGCACGTCCGACGCTTTTAACAATACAGACGCGCCCGTTTCCGGTTCTTGTATTGCTGCTGCTGCATTTCTTCTTTTATACTTAATTGCTCTGCTTTTCACTGTTGCTCCTTGAAGCGGCTTGCTGCCATCATTGGAAAAAGAGCGTCAAAAATATCGGGAAAACATCACCAAACGCTTCGTCTCCGCCTGTGCAGTAATGTTGAAAGTAAGTCCAATTTATCCCACCTTGTTCTTAAAAAAATGGTTTTGCAGTCTGTAAAGTTCGTGACCCATACGTAAATACCATGAGTCTTGAACGCCAATAGTATTGGATGTTTTGATGCTTCACTGCAAGTATTTCTTTCACTTGGCACTGTTATAGACGGAAGAAATTCTTCGACGGAAGCAATTCAATCCAGTCAGCGACTTTCAGTTCTAATTGACAGCTTATTGGCGAAAAGATCGATTAGGTTACTGTTCGGAAGATTTAGCGCAATTTGGTGGTGTCGTTATTTGCTGTCCAAAAAAGACGTATAAGTAGAGTCTCGTAAGGAATTATAAAGAGATGCAACAGATCGGCATTGCAAACTGGCTTAGACGTGAGCCATGTCACACTTGTTGCTGCTAAAGGAAGATGGGTAACAGATGTGCGCCTCCTGTTGGATGACGACCAAGTTCTGGGATGAAGTTATACCTCATCGGTGGCAAATGAGTTTCCCCAAGCAGCCAAGTCTTGTAATGAAACTCGGTTTTCGCGTTTTCCACTACTATGAGTCCGAATGCCGGAAATTGCTGGGGGACCTTTGCAGAGGAAGAAATATGCCCTCCTCGCTAATACCAATTCTGCACTGGCTGCGAGTTGTTCTCCGGATAAGAGCACACACTACACTAGCTCAGACGTGGGTCTGATGGCCGGAGAAAAGGCCAAGTGCAGAGGAAGCTTTCTCGCCGGCGATTTCTGCGTAAGCTAAAACGCGCTGCTGCAGCAGCAATCTTTTGGCTTTCCGAGGGCAGCGCAGCGCAAACGCGTGGAACCTATATCTGAGCGTCTATTGCTTTTACATCCGCTATTACATTGCAGCAGCACCGCCTATCTGACAATCCAAGCGTGGCTATTGCTGCAATGGAAAGAAAGTTATATAAAAACGACATTTCTGTGATGACGAAATAACTTCCAAGGTGGAAAGGGAGCTTTCGGAGGGGGAGGCATGGAGCTTAAAAAGTTGACCATGGACTCTTCTTAGAGAGAGCATCTGGAGGATGGAAGTTTTGTCCCATTTGCAAGCGCGTAAAAGAGACCCCCCAAAAAAAGAAGGCAGTGCGGAACGAGTCTTGGACAGTCTGCAGCAATGCCCTTTCTGATACTACTTTGCTCGCGACTGAGAATCTTGATGTTTCTTCTGCTTGAGCGACTATGGAAGTCTTAGCTGGCGCTGTGGAGCTTCTAGATTGGTGTGAATGACACGGTCATAAACTTACAAAGTGTTGTATTACTATAAGGAGTCTGTGTTCCAACTCCCCTTGCTCGCTAGAACAAGAGCGACAGACACAAAAGCTTCCACCCTCCCAACCCCCCCTTTCTTAAGAGAAAGGAAAATGAAGACATATTCCCCCGAAACATGTTTTTTCTTTGGCGTTCAGGAAATGACTGCGTCATTTCTCGGCTCGTGTAAATCCCCTCCGTTGAAGCTGTGAGCTCAATTCGCTATTTTATATGTTTTTTGTCTTTTTTTTGTATTTTCATTCATTTATCCAGAATGCAAGATCTATATTCAATGTTGTATGTATTACTGCCCAGAGAGTAAGCTGGGGAAAGTAAGCCCGGTTATAGCTGTATGTGCATTTTTGTTTTTTCCTTTGTGTGTTTAGATGTTCCTCTTGTATAACGTTCCTCGCCCACTCGTATCCTCTCTTAACTCGACTGCCGCTGTGCTGTGTTCTTAGTATAAGTGTATGTCGACCCCCGTGGAAAAACAAGAACTGTATTTCTTTAGGTCTCCCCCGGGATAACTCGCCCTCTTATATCGCGTTTCCAAAGCCAAGCCGAGCTGGGGTCCAAGCGGTGAGGAGCTTGATCCAGGAGCTATTAGATCACGGCCAGCGTCGCGATATCCCCCGAGGTAACAGCACCTTGGATCCTCCCTGGAGACTTATCGCCGTTGGTGAAAGTACCCTCTTTTTACCTTCCAGCTTGTATTGCTTTTTGGCCCAAGAGTTAATGTCTCTCTCTGCCTATCTCGGAGATAAGAACTTTACCCAGTGTCAGCTCTTTTATATTCACCTCCCGCTTTTCAGAAGTACAGTAATAACATAAGATACTCCACATATGGCCCCTTGCTTCCTTCCCTCCCGCTTCCCTCCCTTTCCTCCTAACAAAAAAGAAATAGTTAGGGATTAAGGAAACGTCTCACCTGGGGCAACCAGTTTTGCTCTACAAACGATTAGGTCTTTAATTTCTTCCCTTAGGCCATGCCTGGGGCTAGGCTGTATAATTGCCTAACTTCAAGGGTCATGAAGTTGCAAAAAAGGGACGGTTAACTTCTTACTCTCAAGTGTCAATCCTTCTGTCTTTAGAGCTTTTGTAAGCTTTCCCTCTGCAGTATTTCTGGGTCAAGAACATTAAATTTATTTCTATTTTTATGTTTTATTTCTATTTTGTTTCTAATGAACAGAGTTTCTATTTCTAGCAAAATATAGTGAAATTCTAAATTGAGCAGGAACCCAGTAAGTTTTGACATTCTTATAATAACTAGGAAAGCGCAATAGAAAACTGCACTCGAACATCCAGAGTTCCGTAAAAGTTGCACACATACATTTTTAATAAAAGTAGCCTAGCACTACTAGGAGCATTTCTCGTGAAACGTTAACTTTGTTTTCTTTTTTGGGGGGGGGAAACCCTTCCTAAAGGTTAGAATTGCTGTTGTATATTGGGATACGGGGGGCTTTGGTACTGCAGCAGTTCTTGGTCCCGGTCTCGGGAAAGTGTTGTAAAATGGAAAAAGCATAGCCTTTTGGATAGTCTAATGGTCTGTCCCCAAGTCCCCAAATAGAAAAAAATATTGAGCTAATTTGGCGGTTTGGAATTGTTCTCCATATATTCTACAGGGCTAAGGCTATAAATCCTACGCCGGATATAAAAGTTTTATACTGGGGACAAGCAAGGTACTATATGCCGGACAAGGTGTCTTTGAGGTTATAGCATTTCACGAGAATTGGTAGTACATCACTTTATAAAGTCGACTATAGCTTGTGGGGGCAAAAAACAACGAAAAAATCATAGATTTTCTTATACTCGGTACTGAATAACTTTTTCTAAGCTGACCGTGTATAGCCAAGGAGTTTGTCTTTTCTATGTGACAGCTGTTTTTTTCTGTGTGTTTTTTTCAGAAAGGGTGTCAGCTTAAAGGCACTTGTTATTTTCCTGTTTTAGAACCTCAAACATTCCATACAACGTATTCTGCAGTTCATCGCAGCTTCCTTTTGTGTTTTGCGACTGGGAAAAGGACGCTTTTTGGAGAGATTTCCTGCTGCACTTCGATTACGTTTATTAAAATGCATCCAGGAGAGTAAGACGAGGGAATTGGTGTTGAAAAAAGGGGAAAAAAGATGCCATATACTTCGCTGTTCGTCGAGGGAGTAATAAATTTACATGCTGCAAGAATAAAAGCCAGCATAGCAATATAGTCATAACTTTTAGCTTTTTTAACTTTCTTATTGGTTTCTTTTTTTTGGAGCTGAGCAGCTTGCCAAGTTCAGTCCTCGGAGGCATTGCCGTATTACAAGTGCAGGATGAAGCACAGTTCAGAAATAGGAAGAAATGTGCTATATTGTCCGTTAGCTCATTAAAAACAACTTACCGGTACATTGGGGGATTTTTTTTGTTTGGTTTTTGGTCTATATGAATGCCGTCTCGTTGCTTCGGTCAGAGTTTCCTTCATACCTCCTTGTATGCCTTACAACGCTAATTTGAGGCCACGGTGTACTGGAACCCCTTTTCGGCGCTACAGCATGGCAAAACTATTATTTTCTGTGCAATGTAATGCAATTGTATTGTGACAGTAATACATGTAGTATTTACCTACTGCACGTAGTATTTTGTTAATATTTTTTCCATAATTTCTTACCTAGAGTGAAATTTATGAAAATTTAAAATAAATCATGAAAAGGAAACGATCTGACTGCACTGGACTTTCGTATTAAGATATTTGAAAAAATAACTTTAAATTATCTCTTTCTGTTTCTTTTAATTTTTTGTTAGAAGTGTAATGAAATTATGACAGAAAGGGTATGACATCAGTGCCCTCTTCTGACAAAAAATTATCAATTACTTGCCGTACACCGTGGCCCTAAACATCCCCCAGCCGTTAGGGCACAGATGTCGGCATGTTGCGGATATTTTGCACACCTTATGGAAAAGTATGAGCAAAAGTGCTGAAAAGAGCTTCTGGGTAACAGGGGGAAAATGCTTGGTGGAACGAAGAACACAGAGCTCTTCCTGTCTTATAACTTCACCATTTCTTGTTAAACTTCCTGATGATAAACAGTCCCTCGATTTTGCTGGAGAGACCCCCCACCATATATAGTAATAAATTCTTTTCAAGATTCCAAGACCAAAGAAAACGACGATGACTCGGTTTTATTTGGGATATTAAATAAGTTTGGGAAATGGAAATATAAGCCAGTGACGCACATTTTTTTTCTTGCGCTCGGTTCGAGTATTGCTGTGTGAGGACTGAGGAGAGAGTAATCAAGATGAAGGAGATCATTGAGAAAGGCTTGGGTGTTAGCGTCCGGTTCTCAAGAGTCTCTTGGATGGCCAAAACGAACCGAAACGGACAAGTTTTGCTGGAAAAGGAATTTTTTTCAAAAACAGTGACGATAAAACGTCCCTCGCACCCCTTTTTCCTTTTGGAAACCTCGCCTGGGTCTACTTTGTGTGTGTCAGGTGCTAAGGTTGGCGGGGTGTGAGCTGCAGCAATGGCAGCAGTGCTCATATCTTGAAGCGTATAGCGTACAGAACGACAGTTCGAAGCTTTTCGAGTTGGCGGGACCTCGACTATGGGTATATATCGGCGGGACTCTTGCTGTGCAGCGCCTTTTCTTGCTACCCGGGCGGGCCGATCAATTAACTCGCATACAGTGCCACTGGGAAATCAAACGGCAAGGGTATAAGGGGTGCGCTCTGCAAGATCTTTTATTTCCCATTTTTTCCGCTTGGCCTAGCTTCTCTTGCATTGGCTCGTGGTACTCTTCCCCTTTAAAAAGCGGAAAAAAGAAACAACAACAAGGGAAAAAAACGAAAAGGAAAGCACGAGACAACTCGCCTTCCGTGGCGCGTGAAAACAAAACGCCAAAAAATTACTGCCAGTTAAAGCGCCTGTATTTCCATGAGTCGCCAGAGACCGATACACTTTCCCAATGTAGCCATATTTAGCTGAAAAAGGCTATATGCTCGCCACTCCTCCTAACTCCGTAAAAAAAAAGAAAAAAAATTCTTTGCCTGGCACTTTTCTTCTCTTGACTTGCTTCCTTTTCAGGTCTTTTGCTTGATAGTTAAGTGTTGCTCGGTTATCGACATCCCCACGTATACTTACCACGGGTGATATCCAGCGAGAAAAGCGTGGTGCCCCACCCCCTTCCAAGTTTTTCAATGTTTTCTGACCCATTGCACCTTGGATGAGCGAAGAAGAGACGAACGGCGAAGCTCGGGGTAACTTTATCACCACCACGAAAAGGCCTAAGATAGAGACCCGAGTCTTTCCTTTGGCGCAAATCGTGATTTAATGACCCAATTCACACCCTTCCTGAGCGCCTCTCCCCACCTTCCACTTCCACCCCATGCTATTTTCTTCTCTTCGTTATCTCGCAAAACGCTACGGTGCGAAGACGTTAAGCCAGAGTTATGGCCAAGCCCGTATATACGATATAAATTTATACCCGCGGGCTGCAGGACATGCGAACAACTTTACTCCGGACCCTCTCCCCGCTCCCCTTATTCTTAACTGACCCCAGTAATACGCCTTGACAGCCCATGCTGTTATGCGTGCCAATAGAGATGAATCATAAACTAACGTGCCCGGTTCTCCCAAATCGTCTCAGATGGCCCCATAACTCCCCGTCATTCATCACATCTAACACCGATCTCTAGACCACTTCCCAGACTAGTTAAACCCCTCAAGTCGAGAGGGAATGGGAACCTAACATATATGTAATTTAGTTATATATCTCAGCTTTTCAAAGAAGGGGGGGACTCTTGCACACCTCCTTAATTGACTTTGCCAACTCGAAGCTATTGATGTTAGGAAAGCTGTGAACAGTATAGTATCTCGGAATCTTTTACCCTCATTTGAGGCTATAAATTTATTTCTGCGGGACTCCAGCAACATAATACTGAAGAACAAACAGATAAAAAGCTAATAAGGAACCTCTTGGAAGAAGAGCTCGCTTCTTATAATCGCAATCGGTAATTACAGCCAAGTTGCTAGTGTTTGGTTAGGATCTTTGCCGGAAATGAGACCCTTCCTATGTGAAGATTGCTTATTCGTGGAGAACGATGTTGTTCTTTACTTTCCTTCTTCAGTAGTACTCCATCTTTCTAGCTGACAATCGACGTCGTAATGTTGTGGAAGGGAAGAAAAGAATAACCAACTGAAAAGTTTATGTCCATTTGGCCCCTGCTCCAAACGGGCCTCATCTATTGAACCGTTACGACAACTATGTCCCCGAAGAACAAAAACAGAAATACTTATATATTATTCCCTCACCCTTGTTGGCAGCCCAGGAGATAATATAACTTGTCTTTAATATTTTGTTCATACAAGAAGAAGAGAACACGGGTCAGCAACGAATGCCAAGCTGAGGCTGCGATCCTTGAATTGAAGTTGTGCCTGAGACTCGAAAGTGACACTTGGGAAAGAAAATTTGTGCATATCGATGGCAGTTTTTGGTGTCTGTGTAGCCCAGTTTCTAAGTCCTTCTGTTTCTCAAGGATCTCCCGTCTACGATGGTAATCTCCGCCGCTATAACCGGCCCCAAAGAGCCTGTTTTTCTGTGATTTAGATAACACGTGGCGGCGTCATACCACAAAATCGCTCAAGCACCTTTCTCAATCCAGTGGAAGTTGCTCTCCATTCCATGCATAAGAGATCAAACGCCAGTACCATTTTCCGCTTACCGGTTCAGACCCTTGGCAAGAGGCAAGCAACACTTCAGGATCTTTTTTGTTGTTGTTTTTGTCTCTCTAGCTTTCTTTCTGATCACATTAGTCATACAAACGTAGTCTTTCGGGGATTAAGAAAGAGGGGTATGAGCGTGTTAAAGTTAAGGTAGAAATTAAAGCGTTTTTTTCCCTTTCTTTTTCAAGTATATATCCCCCCGTAGCCCGTATCATCCCGGTCGCCATACTTGTTTGGACCTGCCTCCCTTTTTCAAGTGGGCGGCTCTTGATTGTATTATGTTTTCTAGCGTAATTGTTTGCTAGCAAAAGCGAGAGACAGCAGACCGGGTGAGATAAAACGTCTTGGCGGGAAGAAGAGAGCCAGAGAAGTAAGAGAAACTGCTGACCGGAAAAGAAAAGAAAGCAAATTAACAGACTTTTGCCCCCACCCTTTTTCGCTCTTTTCTAGTATCTAACGATGTGTTTGTCGCTTGGCAACGAGATTAACCGGACGTGGTTCCTTATTTGCTCTTTTGGTACTTGTAAAAATTCTTAAACGTAGAAAACAAAATCAAATTGCACACAATTATCCAAGCGTGTCGCAATTTGTTATGTCCCGTTTCGTTTTCTTTAAGTGAATTCTAATAAATGCCGCTTGTATTGATCGTTATTAGAATCAGACGTTTTACGGGATAAAATTTAAAGAACCGATTCAAAGTGATAAATTCGTAGCACTTTAATCTGTTATTAGAATCACATCTTCGGATATTAGAATCAATTTAAAAAGAATCGTCACATGTCCAGTAACGAAACTGCAGTAGTGATTTCTACAATGGATTTTGCATCTTGACCAATGACATTGTTTTTACGTCGTTTTAACCAATCCTGTCATTTCCAGCCTACTACTACGCTTAGGAGGATATCCCTTCTGAACTCCCCAGTCAATTAAATGAGCAGGTTATTCAATTGAATGACCAGTTTCTTTAATTGACTGGGAAAATTAGAAGGAAAAAAGAAATTGTCGTGTTGAGAACCCTACATTAAACCGGCAACGAACAAGAAAAGAATTAAAAGATTTGCCACAAAGGGAAGCGGCCGTTAAGTTAGGAATTCCTCAATCATCTCTATCAAAATTGCGGAAAAATCCTTACAAAATAAACAATAGTGGGTATAGTGAATCTAGAAAAAAGTGTCAAAAAGTTGACGATGCTTTGTTTCTTCGGTTTAAACAAGCTAGTTCGTTTCACGCGCGGATTAGTCGTAGCGTTTCACTGCATATTCTGATTTTCGGTTATTAATAGAAGCTCCGCTTAATGGAATCAATATTCACTTGACAAACGTAATCACATTAAGCGGCATCTAGTGTACTGTATTGTGCAGGCCTTTTTTTAACCGAGACAGGAATCCGTGGGGCATGGTTACAATGTCAACCTTTCGTACTTGGAGACGGATATATCGACAAGAAAACATGCTTTCCTACTCCGATAAGGGCATGTTTCGTCTGTCTAATATGAACTGAAATGTTTATATATTTTTTTCTCTTTTATGAGTGCACGCTATAGTCAGATTAACTTTATTTTATGCTGCAATAATGTGTAGGCTACTAACATCACGTAAGAATTGCCCAAGAGGACAACAGGGTAAAATTAGCTCATAATCTTTTGCAACACGATCTGCTAAGGCTACAAACGTTGTAGTAAGGTGAGTCACATCACAGAGAGCGATTCTGGTTTCTACACCCTGAAGCCAAATGTTTAAAATTATCATATTGGATGCCAGTAAGCCAACACTATATTTATATTGATATAAGCTTATAAATAAGGTCTGGATTCGCCGCGGGACAGACTTCCATTCTTAACAACGTGTCGCATAGTCTCGTTCGTTCCAACGGATAACAATGTATAAGGCAACGAAAGAAAACCAAAGTATAGAAAAAAGGCACTCGTGTAAATAAAATAGCTTTCGGAAATTTCTCTTGGGAGCGTGGTATACTAGTCCGGAGTTGACACAAACGACTCGGAATCGAGTCGTTCTCGACTATCATCATCCAAATCCACGATGTCCCATTGACTCCAGTCACCAGGATTGTTGGTGTTGTCGCCATTCCGGACTGACGCACTGGTAAACGGGTAAAACGAACTTATTCGCCCTGGAACAGAAGCTAAACGTTGGTAACCTCCAAGGCGCTGTTGATGGTAATCTAAAGGCGCTGTAGCTGCTGCTGTAGGCGTTCCTGACCGTGTCGCAGCCGTATGCAACGGACTGTTGGCAAAAACCGACTCGGTGCTCGGACTTTGATGCTGATTCAGCACGGCTTCGGCCGACAAAGTTCGCCCACCAGGCTCCATCATAGGTGATGACGAGAGCAAAGGTCTGTACGGGATAGACTCTAGAGATTTGCCAGTTGATGAATTCGGATGATTTGGCCTATGCCAGCTGCTCGAAGAGCTGCTCCCTCTGGAACCGCGCACGGAGCTGGCGGACGCAGATGGACTGCTCGGACTGGAAGTTTTCTGGAAGACTGCGTTCCGTGAATGGCTCTTGGATTTATGGGGCCCGCGGTGCTGATGCTGTTTTCGGTCCAGTCGGGCCATTCTTTCTTCCATGGCCAGGGCCGTCTTCTCCAAGGACAGGATTTGTTCGCTCAAAGCCGCCATTTGCAGAAAAGACACCAAATCCCCGCCGCCCCGAATATCGAGTACCGGTATCCAGCGCAGATAGCATTGTTTCCAGAGACGGAAGGCGGAAATGAGCGGCGTGACAGCCAATACCTGGTAAACGGGCCAATCTAGCACATGCCAGTCTGGCTGAGCAGAATTCGCATTCTGTTTCTGGCTATTGCTGGAACTACCGGTCGTAGCGGGGTGAGATGGCGTCAAAGATGCAGACGACGCGCTGGAATTGTGGTCGGAGATGGTGGTACTACTCGCTTCTTCGACAATGGAGGCGCTACCCAAGCCGTGGCTTTCATAAACTGTCCAACGCTGATTGAGACTGGTTTCGCCGTTTTTGCGAAAGCGCGCTAGTGACGAAGGCGTGGTGGCCGCCGCTCCAGATGTGGAGTTGCTTTGGGTGTAGCTAAAGGGCATGCCTGTATGGTGCACAGGTCGGTTGCGGTCGGTAGCGGAATTGGTTGACGTCGTAGGGCCTGTCGTTTCCTTGTAAAAAGACATTTCGTGTTCGTCGGGACGACCAGCGGCAGCAACGTCACCCGAGATGGACTTGAGCTGGCCTTTTTGCAACCGATTAGGCGAAAAAGATGCTTCGTGGCCGAAGAACAGCAAACCTCGCACTTTGCTCCAGGTCACGCCCGTGCTTTTCTCTTTTTTACCCGCGTACCAATCGCTCAAAGCAAAATTTCGACTGCCCCAGCTGCGGCCCAAAGTGTCGGTACCTTCGCCGGTAAAAACGGGTACATCTTTCCGCGATAGCGTCAGCGTGGAGACGCTGCTACGGCGCGACCGACTGTAATCGGGCGAACCCAGATTTGGCAAGGCAAACTCCTTGTAACCCGTGGCCACTTTGTCAATGGTTTCATGGGGCGCGAAATTTACGGGGGCGAAAACGGGACTGACGTTGGCCGTTTGACGCCCGACTTGGACACGTTGGCTGATGACGAAGGTAGGGTTGTAAAACAAAAGTTGCTCTTCAGCTCCAAATTGCAACTCCCAATCCCAGACGCTCCTTAATTGGAAACAAGTCGTATCATCCTGTCAAAAAGCAAAAAGAGAGAAAAACAAAGAAGAGTTCAAGTGAGATTAACCTCCCCAAGAAAATTCACTTTAATTTACCTCCAGTGCCAGGACTCGCTCTTGATGACTATTGAACAGGAATGTGTCAAATAAGGACAAGAATGTCGAATCCCAGAGTGAGGTTAAATACGTTTCCGTGAACTCGAATGCGGTTGGACACTGTTGTGTTAATTGCCAGACACAGTCCAAAAACAAATGAAACAAAGGAACCTAATACCATATTCCCCAACCCCCCAAAAATAAGCATTTTAGTTACAAACTTATTGCTAAAAATAATAATATTAATACATTTAAAAAAAATCCTTGAAAAAAAACAACAAAAATGTAAAATAAATAAAAGTAATAATTATACTGAAAAATTAATAATTACTTCTTCATTGTCTTTGTCTAAAAAACGGCCTAGTCTGTTGGCAAAAGGATGTCCTAAGGCGACCCATTCTTTTTGTACAAGCGATTGAAATCCGTGTCGAGTACGGTAATGCGGATCGATAATTATCTGTGTGAGGGAAGATATCAAAGCAGACATGTCTCGGCCTTCCCCTTCTTGGAGGACTACTGAGACAGAATCTTCATGGAGGGATTTGGCAGCGCGTAAAGCAATTCGCAAACATGACATGACACACTGGGGCCATTGCGATGCTTCTAATAAACTAAGATATCGGGTATCTTGCTCGGTAAAGCGGCGAAAACTGTCGGTCGAGGCACAGCAATGGTCTCTTAACCGCAGCCAACTTCCAGTGACGTCTTTCAAACTGGGTGCGATGCGATCCAACTCGAGGATCAAAGATTCCCGCGCCGTAGGATGGGTAGCGCGAATCCTTTCCAGCAACACGCTCTCTTCTTGACTGTATAGAAGAGATAAATCTCATTATAACTTTTCGGGGGAAACTCAATTGAGACAATTTTTTTTTCCTTTTAACCTCGAAATTGCAGTTGGTAGGGACCTGGCCATACGAATAATGACGCACCCTTGATCGTTGCCCCATACCCAAACAGGCGGCCTTTGACCCAAAAAGTATTGACTGGCTTCGGTCACCAATTCGTCCGTCAAAGAAGCTGGCACAATAAAAGCTTCACACAAACTAACATAAAAGAGCAAATACGAAAACTTTTGTAAAGGGCTGTTTGCCTTGCGAATCAATTGCAATTTCACCTGGGGCACACTTGAAAGTTTTCGTTGACGGTGCATAGACGCCATTTCTTGTCCTGATTACATCCACAGCGCTCGACTTCAAGTAGCCAATCGTCGTCTTGATTAAAATATGCGGTGTTGGGATCTAACCTTGATGCTGGCAACCTGCATGAAAGGAGGGACAATTCTCTTACAGCTTGTTATGTCAACATGGAATGCAACAAAGGAATGCGTACTGGCATTCAAAAGCGAAAACGAGTTCCAGACGCGTCGGGAAGGCATGGTGCAAAATGGCATTGGCTAAAGTTCGGCCCGAACCCACTGGCGAGAACCGAAATCCAAAGCTGACGACTCGGAAATCCTAAATCGTTTCATTTTTTCATAATTTTTTAATTTATACAAATAATTATTTGATTTTAATGGAAGTGCATTTACTCGACACGTAATTTGTAGGCATTTGATGCTACCATATGCACTTGCGCCGGGTAAAAGTCGTCTTCGTTTATCGCCACTGACTTGGTAGATACTTTCCACGTTAGCTAAGCAAATATCATCGGAGGTAAAAAGTTTGTGGCGCTGACCTTCAATCTAGAGATACACGATGATTAAAAAAGAAGGGTAAACGAAGTAACAATGGAAGAGGATATACGTACCGTGGAATTTTGAGGGTCGATGAAAGCAACCTTGAAGTTGGTGACAAAGAGCGTCCCGGATTTGCCTTGCTTACGATCGCTGAGAGCAGCGAAACGGAGAACACTTGGTGCTACGGCTATGATCACTTCCCCTGCGCACAACAGGAAGTAATTAAAGACTGTGAGGGAGGATCGTGTTCCGAGTAATTCCGTCGCACGCACAGAAACAGCCGTTTTGGCAATCACCACTCCAATGCGTGCCAGCGACGGTATTCCAACATCAGAAAGACAATGAACGTTATAATAGTAGCCAGCACCGCACCCAAAGAATAGCAACACAGCATTTTCGTGTTTATTTTAAAGAGGAGAAATGCTTAAAAGTTATAACACCGGCTGTGTTGCAAGTATTTGACGTTAACTTTCGCTCTTTTGGGGTTATATGAGAAAATAACGAGTGGACCAAGCAAGTACAAAGCTTGAGCTTTTCTCCTGTAAAGGAAAGAAATTTGAGAGGGCTTAACATGACATCATGATTCAAATTTCGAAGCTACGCAAGTTAGCGAAAATGAAAAGGAATGGAGACTAGACTTCTAGTGGTAAAGTGGCAAGACGGAATGTCTAATTCTGCTAACAAACTGCAGTTTCTTAAAAAAATTAGGGAAAATCCGAACTAATTTCAAAACAGCTTCAAACTTACCAGGCAGCAAGTCGGGTTCTACTAGTTTGGCATCATCAAAACCAGACTTTTCTCCATTCGCCTATATAACATACCTTGTCTATTAATGATATAAGCTATAAGGTTTAAGCTGACAGGTGAATTTTTTTAATAATAGCTACAGTGCAGGTTATTTTTTATTATAGTTATTTATTCAAAACAATCAAGAATGTTCGTAAGATAGCATTGTTGATTGTGCTCCAAGCATGAGAACAAATGTCAAGCAAAATAAAATACTTCGTAGGTAAACTGAATAGTTTAGAACAAGGAAAAGTATTTAAAAATCACCTTAGAGTCGTATTCATCAATATCTACGTATGTCTTAAAAGTTGTCGACATTTCATTCACAGAAAACTCAAAAGAGATAGCGGAATGAAACACAAACAAAAACACTTGGCCTGTCTCGGAACTGAACAGCGAATATTCATTGTTACACGTACGATGTTCGATGCTTTATAACATACCAGACGTTTTGCGCGGGAAAGATCGGATTTGATTGGATGCTCAATAAAGGTATCCACTCGGCTAATAATAAATTTGAATGTTCAATGCAAAACCTTTAATTTTTTCCATTTTATCCGAATTTTTATGAAAGCTTGATTTGCTGTTTTCCTAGACATCAAACAGAGCCATAAGCCCTCATGAATTTATAAGTCTTAATCCGAGTTTAATCCTTTTACGATGAGCTCTTGACTGGCTTAGTGTTCTAATATCAACGTAGTATACTAATTATATTAGGTCCACATGCCATTTACTACCATCTACGGTACTATAAATGATCCGGAACGTCCTGACCGAGATTGCAGAAGGGAAACAGCCAGCAGAGGTAAAACTAGGGCTCCTAATCGAATTGTGGAAATTTTAGCCCATTTTTATTGTATTAATTCGACTTTGTTTAGGAGCGGTTCTTTAAAAAGTACCGGCCCAAGCATGGCGTTTCTTACAAACCAAACCTACGATGGATCAAGTCCCAAATTCGAGTTCTTCAGGCACGTTTATTGTTCTCTTGTAGATTGTTACATTATGATAGCCGATTTTTGTTACTGCAGGGCACCGGAGCGGCTCATGCTAGGATACAACACCCCGAAAGACTACATGGACTATGTTCATCCTCACTGGCAGTCTTTTGAAGCTCCCAATCCATTTCTTCACTACTTACTGGGTGTTCTTTACATCGGGTTCATGTTCTGTGCTCTCGTAGGCAATGGAGTAGTAATATGGATCTTCTCATCGTAAGTTATTCTCACTCCACATTTCCAACGCAAAACCTTCACTTAAAAAAAAGAGAAGTTGCTATTAACGATTTTAATATATTTTTTAGAGCTAAGTCTCTACGGACACCATCCAACATGTTTGTTATCAACCTGGCCCTTCTTGACTTTATCATGATGATGAAAACCCCGGTGTTTATTATCAACTCCTTTAACGAAAGTCCAATTTGGGGTAAGTTTGGATGCGACCTGTTTGCTTTGATGGGATCTTATGCCGGTATTGGTGGAGCAATGACCAACGCTGCCATCGCTTTCGATCGCTACAGGTAAATACTGATTTACTTATGTATCTATTTTTCGAGCTTTCTATTCGTGTCGGTTGAAATTTAGAACTATTGCGCGGCCTTTTGATGGAAAACTTTCTCGAGGCAAAGTATTGGCTATTTGCGCCGGAATCTGGCTATGGGCAACTCCGTTTTCTCTGATGCCCTTGTTTGGTATTTGGGGACGCTTTGTGCCCGGTAAATTTTTGTAAAAGGAATAACTCCAAAGGATTTTGTAATTAATCTGACCTGAACACTAGAGGGCTTCTTAACCACCTGCTCGTTTGATTATATGACTGAAAATAGCTCTACTCGGTGGTTCGTGGCTTGCGTGTTTATCTATTCGTACATCATTCCTTTGGGTATAATAATTTATTATTACTCGAAGATTGTCGGCCACGTTAAAGAACATGAGCGCATCTTACGCGATCAGGTGAACAGTCGCAAATATGCTTAAGTGACTCACAAAGGGAAATAACCGTAAATGGTATCTTGTAGGCTCGAAAGATGAACGTTGAGTCGCTTCGTAGCGGAAAGGACCAGTCGGACAAAACAGCCGAAATCCGCATTGCTAAAGTAGCCATCGGACTAGCCCTCATGTTCGTTGTAGCATGGACGCCTTATGCTTTGGTGGCACTTCTAGCTGCTTTTGGAAACAGGTGAAAACATGGCTTCGTTCAAACAACATAAATAAATAGTTTTCGTACTTGAAATGATATAGGGCCGTTTTGACGCCTCTGGTTTCGATGATTCCTGCTTGTTGTTGCAAAGCAGTGGCCTGCATTGACCCTTGGATTTATGCCATCAATCATCCTCGTTACCGGTACTGTTCAGTTTCGGATAGAAGATTTTTGTTAATGTCTTTTTCCTGTAATTAGACTGGAACTTCAGACAAGATTACCCTGGTTTTGCGTTCACGAGCCTGAACCTGAAGTATCGGACAACACGTCGTCAACAACGGAGAAAACATCAAGCTAATAGTCCGTACCTTTTGCGATACCCGTTTCTACTGGAATACGAACTTGGCCCGTCCCTGGCTTAAGAATAACGTACGAGTTTTCCTACCTTTGTTTGTTACTTTAGAATCGTAGTCATTCTTAACCCAGCAAAATATAAGCAAATAACTGTTCAAAAACACGTGTCTGGAGAAATTCATTGTAGGATGGAGTAATAATAAGGTATTTACAATACTATAAAAGAAGGGTTTATAAACTAGAGAATCAAGATCAAACCACGCCGGGAAGATTTTGTTAGTCTTGTTGGAAGTTTAGGGACTCTGTTTAGAAACTAAAGGAACATAAAAAGAGAAGGTCCAGTCTTTTTATCCCAAACCCCGCCCGTTGTTCAGGAGCAACAATACGCGCCTGTCCGTGTCAGGGTGTAATATAATGGTCAGTGTCCGATACGCAAAAAGCCGCTGCTTTCCTTGACGTTACCTTTTTTTCTTTTGCAACACCCTGAACAACAACACATCAATACATGCAAGCAGACTTAGTCGATGAGCTGTACGTCGAAACGTCGAACGCGACCGGGGCTACAAATTCAGTAATGTGACTACTTAAGTGTTTTAGCTTACGTAATATAACTGGAGGTTTCAAGGAAAATTTTTAGTTCTTCTTTATACAACCGTAATGCACGTTAAGCAATGGTCTTCAGATATCTCCTCCTTGCCGCTGGCTTCAGGTAAAAGTGGCTATATCCCCCTAGGTGCCCCCAAACTAAATTGAAGAAATATTTCTCTTTTCATATCAGTCAAGTTTACCTGGTCTTATCCGAAAGTGCAGATACCAATTCGCAATTGACCATCCCTCAAAGTTATGTGAAAGGTAAGTGTGTGTTTTGTAAATGCGTCCCAGATCTGTCAGGATTACATATATGCGGTTGCATGTTCATGCAGAAATACGACCGAATGCAGCAGAGGGTAAACCGGTGGTGGTTAATGTTTTACTGTACATTGTAGATGTCAGCTCCGTTAATGCTGAAGACATGGATTTTCGGTAGGGCCTGTATATATACACATGTAAACCGTTCATGTAAACAATCTAATTATAATACCATACTTTCTGGGCGAGTTAGTGTGGATATGCTGCTCCGTTTTGCATGGCGTGACCCACGTCTTCAACTCAGCAGCAAGGCAAAAGGCGATGCCCCAGACTTCGCTATATTACCGGCTGAGATCTTGGAAAAAGTCTGGCATCCCGATCCGTTCATCTCGAATGCTAAGCACACAGGTTGAATTAAACTATGCTTGATTTGATTTACCAGTTGCATACACAATACTAAGATAGTTTAATTTCTTTCAACAGAAATTCATTACTTGAATGATAAACACGCCAGCATTGCTTTCTTTGATAATGGAAGTCTTCACTACACGGTGCGAATGCACGCTAAACTATCTTGTCAAATGGACTTCCGCTTCTACCCGGTCGATTTCCAGAATTGTCCTATGAACCTAGAAAGCTGTACGTCAAAATAGGTAAGCTTTTACCATTCGTGCTAAATACTTACTTGCAGTCCTGTACGATGAAAACCGAGTAACATTTCAATGGGAAACCTCGGCCCATGAGCCGATCTCTGTGAACCCAGATTTGCGTTTGCTTCAATACATCTTGAAGGAACCTCTAAATCGAACACAACTGATTAAGAAGCGCACTACAGGAGGTATGGTATTGAAAAGGCCTCACACTGGCCCTTATTCTAAATTAACAATGAGCTTTTCATGCAAAATTTGATTTTTTTTAAGGTACCTTCTCGCGTTTGGTGTGTTACTTTCGCTTTGAACGTCAATTGGGCCACCACGTGATGCAAACATTCCTGCCTAGCTTGCTAGTCGTTTCGCTCTCGTGGTTTTCCTTCTGGTTAGGCCTAGACGCGGTCCCAGGCCGCATTTCTTTACTAGTAACTTCATTACTGACTCTCGTTACCATGTTTACCACACGCTCCGAGGCCCCCAAAGTGGCCTACATAAAAGTAAGAGCTCGATTCAAATTATTAGCTGATGACCTGTAACTAGTTTCCGAAACAGTCCATCGATTTATGGGTTGCGGCTTGTTTGGTGTTTCACTTCGCAGCCATTACAGAATTTATCATTGTGAGAGTATTGGATGGATGGCAAAAAAGCGCCAAACTCTTTCCTGTGCGAGTTCAACGAAGAGTAAGTGAACCACGCAATTCTTCTAGCCCTACATTATCCTTTCTGAATGCTTACAGATGTCAGCTCCTTGTGAGACTCAAGGCTCGACACGTCAGCTGCTTCAGGATGCCCCTCACCCCAGAATTCGTGACAAGATAGGTGCAGTTCTGCAGAATGCCAGACAACGAATATTACCTTTATGGCGTCAATCGAAAGGTGTTAGCACTCCAAGCTTTTCTAGTCCGTCCAAATCACCTCATCAAAAGTCGCCGCTAAAACGTAAAATAACACCTCAAGACATCGACAAAGCTTCTCGCCTCCTTTTCCCACTCTTCTTTGCCGTGTTTTTGCTATTCTACTGGCCTTTAACCGTACTTCACATCCTACCGTAAGAGCAAGATAAACACAGATTTGGTGATACGAACAGAAACGATTGTGATAAAGCTTCGCACTATGGTGCTGAATGTAGACCCAAGCCTCGCGAATAAACTCTTTACTTCCACGGTATTAAACTAAATACCTATAGTATCACCTCGACGCGAACGATAATATCACGTTTTGAAAAGTATATCTGGTGATATGTGCCTACTTCTTGGTTTTCGTAAACTAAATCACTTTCGTGATTTTCCCCCACGTTTTGATCGGAGGACAAAGCTAAAAAAACGGAGTATGATATACCGCCATATATTTAGCGTTGACTTGGATGAAAAGTAACCGAACTAAAGTGGTTCGAATGGTATACCCACTCAGCGAAAAATAGAAAATTCACTATAGAACAACCTAATACTTTTAAACAAAAAAGTCAATTACCCTAATGAACATTTGATTTTTTAGTTACATGCGTAAGTTACTACTTATATGTGACCAAGTGCTCAAAATAAAGGACCAAAACTTCCGTAGCTGGAAACTTTCCATATTCCACGTTTTGTTTTTAGCAAAGGTTGCTAACTACAAAAATATAGGTACTTGCTTAAGCAGCAATACGTGCTTCCACTAAAGGTTACGCGCAGGTAATTTGGGAAACGTTGCAAGTTTCGGTACAAAATATAACTTTATAGAAAACAAGCTGAAAAGAAGTCCGGATCTGACACTTACGGAGCCATATTTCCGAGGTTCCTTACACAGCAACTATTTACCGTAAAAAAGGCCGGAATGGAGCAGTTAGATATTCAGTTGCTTCGAAGAGCTTCTAGCTAAGTCTACTAACTAACTTATTGGCTTCGGACTTGAAAAGAAGACAAGATGATGCTAAAGTTGGCATTATTAACGCTCATCTGTGCATGTGCCTTGGCAGCTGTCGAAGAGAACAATCTCACTGCTCCCATCAGACAACAAGCCCAGAAAATCCTAGAGGTAGTAGAGCCCGACAAACCGATATCACTAGGTAATGAGAACTCAACCAAATCAGTAAGGGAGAAAGAGACAGGCGGATCAGAAGTTAATCAAACGCAGCAAGCAATGCTACCTGGTAAAACTATTCTTTCTAAAAGTCCAATCGTTAAATTGAAAATCTGACAGGCCCTCAAACTCAAAAGAAGCCAGAAGGCAGTCAACCCCGAATGCTTCAGGAAGCTGCAAGAAGAAGAGTCATCCCCAAAATGTACACTCCACCGAAAGAAGAGGAGTCACAAAAAGATGAAAAAATCCCTTGTGATGATAAGGAGCAGATCCCAAAAATAACGACTGATTTAAGCGATAATTTCGAAGACTCAACCAGTATTCCCCTTGATGTTAGCTCCGGTAGCCTCCTAGGAAAAAAGATTGACCGCCCCGAAAAAAAGATTGACCGCCCCCCAAAAAAGATTGACCGCCCCCAAAAAAAGATTGACCGCCCCGAAAAAGAGACTAACCTCTCCGAAGAAGAGATTGAAAGCCCCAAAGAAGAGATTGAAAGCCCCAAAGAAGAGATTGAAAGCCCAGAAGTAGAGATTGAAAGCCCCGAAGAAGAGACTGACCTCTCCGAAGAAAAGAATGACCGCCCTGAAAAAAAGATTGACCGCCCCCAAAAAAAGTTTGACCGCCCTGAAAAAAAGGTTAACCGCCCCGAAAAAGAGACTGACCTCTCCGAAGAAGAGATTGAAAGCCCCGAAAAAAAGATTGACCGCCCCCACAAAAAGATTGACCGCCCCCCAAAAAAGGTTGACCGCCCCGAAAAAGAGACTGACCTCTCCGAAGAAGAGATTGAAAGCC
>RJJA01000028.1:0-123313 GCA_003724045.1 Lepidurus arcticus | reverse complement strand
GTTGAAACTGTGGCTTTTAACCCTCTTTCTTTGTGCAGGCGCTTTAGTTGAGGCGAACCGGGGCGGCCAACGGGTAAAATTCGCAGAAAAGGAAGCAACGGAGCACGACCAAGTTACGGCGCAAGAACACGACAGGAAGATTGCGAAGGCGACCAAAGAACACAAAAAGACGAAGGAACATGTCGATCACCAAAAAGTCGAGGCACACGGTTTGAAAGTGGAAAACTATCATAGGAACACGCTAAAGGACGACCGCAAAAACGAAGTTCTCTTCCAAAAAGATCACGCCAAAAAAGTGGAAATCAAAAGAGACAGGAAACTAAGGAAGACTAAACTCAACGTCGACGACTGCAGCGGCGGCAGAAGCGGTAGCCATAGTGGTAGCTGCAGTGGAAGTAACGAGAGCTTCCGCCATCGTGGATGTGGATGCGGTGGACATGGTTGGCCAGGCGGCTTAGGAGGTGGTTGTGGCGGTGGACATGGTTGGCCAGGCGGCTTAGGAGGTGGTTGTGGCGGTGGACATGGTTGGCCAGGCGGCTTAGGACAAAACTGGTGGTGCGACTGCTGTATCAAGAAACTTTCCCATAAATATTGGAATCTGTTCCACAAGGTAAAAACTTAAATTTAAAAAATTGATCACTGCTTTAACACGCGTTTTCCAGATGTGCAAATGTGGCTCGTACACACAGACGAACTCTAACGGTGACCAATGCATCTGCGAAAAATGCCCCAAAAAACCACATTAAACCCGTTTAGGGTACAATATCAATACGGGCAAGTTACTTCCGAGTCGGTCGGAAAATAACTCATGGTATGGGGAAATGGGCTAAACTGGACGAACACTATATCAACGCAGATTTTAGATCTATAGTGTACTGGGTCATACATGCACTCCTATATCCAATACAATTGCACTTGCAAATGGAAAAACAATAACCTTTTACTCACCGTGCCCGGCTGACGCCCCTTCCAGTTTCTATAGAAATTGTTCAAGCCAGTTGGGTAAAAGGCCTCTCTACTCTGTAGTAACTTTCTCATGTCAGCTAATCCCTTCTTAAACCCACGGACGTTGTGCAGGAGGGTACAAAATTGTCACCGGGTATTCTCGACCAGACGCATACCGCAACAGACTGGAAATCTGAAAACGGCAAAAGGGCAACCTCAGTGGTATTATACAGTACTTTATTCCTAATTTTGACACAGAGGCGGTTGGTTATGAAGAATCTTGGTCGGAGGTATGCGCCGCGTCACATTTTCCAAAGAAACCCTACAGACGGGGCTAACAGTCGAAAACTTTTTGACGCAGCAGGATAACCCCGTTATCCTACTGTCTTAAGACATTTATACTGTGTTTAATACAGTCTAAACTATAAGACACTCGAATGTTGTCGCTCTAGTTTGGGAAAAATACGAGATTGGTAATTTATTAAGGATTTGCTTAGGTAATAAACTTTTTCTGTCAACGCAATACACAGCACTCACGCCTTCTGTAGCTTGACCCAATACGCAAACAACTTTAAAAAAAGTAATTGAGGTATCACACACCAAGTAAAATTTTTGAATATGCACACTAGGTAATTTTGTCTTATACTCGAAAAACGTCTGTGGGCTTTCGAAATAGACACTTCCCTATAGAAAGAGGATAAATATATCTGGATGTGAACCCCGAACTCCACCTCCCTAACTCAAAACGAACACAAATCACAGTCGAAATAAATAAATAAAGTAAACCCAGTAAATGATCTTTCCCGGGATTGAATTCTTCCCTGTCATTTGTGATGTTGCATAGATAACCCTTATAACTTTTTTGGGGAGGAGAGAAAAGCCATAACCCGACAAGAGTAAATCAAAAACTATTTGGAAACCAACCCACTTATACCACAAAAAGGGGACTAGGGCAAGGAATGACAACTTTCTTCACTGCCACTTTTCGTACTACAAACTGGACAGTACTTCCAATCCTTAGAATATAATAGTTTTTCCCACCAAAAGGGGATAACATGTTAGTAACGAGAAGGAATAGAAACTATAGAGCAAGAATTTACCAAAAAGGGAAAAGATGGGGATGGTCAGTCTAAATCTAAATCCTACTACGTAGGCTACTAAAACAGGGGTTGCAAAACCAACCTACCGTAATTAATTGGTTACCATTTTGGGTTGAACAAGGGCAAATGCAAAGGGTTCAATTAAATGAATGTACGTTTTACACAAGGAAGGAAGAGACCTCCACATCTTCTCGGATCCAAAAGAAACCCACACTATACTCTACACTACTTCGCAAAAAGAATCTTTGGTTTTCTGTGGGAGTAGGTTCAACGCAACATATATGATACAATAACACACGCCAAGGCCAGACCACCCCATAAATGTTGACCCAAAAAGATTTGAGGTTAAAGATATGTAAAAATGGTGCAAAAATTTTTCGCTTTGAGGAAGGATGATAGAGAGGATTGATGCAAAAGGCCCCAGAGGCATTTGAAAGTTTTGAAACTGGTTATTTTTCTCTTTTTAGAAAGCTTTGGTTAAGAGCAGCGACAAAGATATCCAATGTGTTTGCTTACGATTACTTTTCTTCCTCATTAAAAGGAAGTAAAGCGAAGTTTAATACTTGAGATCAAAAGCTTTCACACAGCCGTAGTAACATCTTCACTATAATCCTTCTGGAATTTTTCCTGACCTGTGAAAAACCAATGCAGACACCCAAAATTCAATAAAATCCATTAGTTACATCGCGCCTTTTTGATTACGTACTTTCCAGGTATTCAGCAAGTTCCGAATCTTCTGCTTTGATTGCCAAATCCCTGGGTGTTTTGCCGTCTTTATCTTTCAGAAGCAGATTAGCTCCCGCCGTTACCAGGAGACACACTATTGTGCGTCGTCTGTTATAAGCTGCTTTATGTAACGCAGTTTGACCACTATATACAATTGAAACATTAGAACACATCAACCAATATGCGGATACAATTACGCTTCATTATCCATCATATCCAAAAGCGCTCGAGCTGCAGTTCCGGTAGCTGTCAACAGGTAACGTACCACGTCACGGTGTCCATTTTTAGCGCTTAAATGCAAGGCTGTAGATCCACTGGAATCGATGGAAAGAAGTGAGAATCCCGAATTATGAAGGTCTTTCAACTATAGCCAAAACGCCAAAACCGAATTCTGTTAGACTAAACTGCCCTAAACATGTCACTATCAGTACAGTAACTTACCTTCTTCAGATCTCCCGTCTTGGCGGCTTTCAAGACGTTCTCCGATGGTTTCTCTAACAACGGACTGCAAATACGAAGCACACATCAAGGCGAAATTAGTTCTTCATCGTCATCATTCGAGTTTCAACGCTAAACTATAAGGGATTTACCTCCGCCGACAATATGACGTCGACATAAATTGTTCCTTAGGACTAGTGCGTGCAGCATGCAAAAGACAGACGAAGAAAAACAGTGTTACAACACACCGGATCAGCCAAAAAAAACATCTCCCCAAAATCCGATCACAAAATTTCCCTGTTTCTCCCAAAAAATCAAAGTAGAAAATATTCACAAAATATTTAAAGCGAAGAAAAATTGTGCTTTCAACAAAAACAGGCGCCCATTGATAAAAGCATGCAAAAGCTCCTCCCCCGCACCTGAATTTGCAAAGCCCAGGCAAAGCCACGCCCACCCGCACATGCTGTAACGGAGCCACGGTTGGTTCTTCGACTGGTTTCTCGTCTTCTTCATCTCCGGCACCTCCAGCACTTCCTCCGTTGCTATTGGCCATCCCCAAACCGAGGGCCAAATTCTTCAAGCTTAACCGAGCTTTCAAAACTTTGCCACTCGCTCCTGGTTTGCCTTCTTTTCGCTCCTCTTTGCCGTCACCGGGAGAGGAATCTTCCATCGGCGGTGTAAACGCAAAGGAGACCCCCATGGCCATGTTCTTTAGACTCAACCTGGATTTGAGCACTTTCCCTTGAGGTCCCATTTTCCCCATCCTTCCATTAGCCTTGTCTCCTTCTTCCGCCAGAACTTCCTCTTCTTTACGTACCAGATCCAACATTTCATCCAAACCTGTATCTTGGCTGCCTTGACCGCTGTCCAAATTGAACACAAAAGGGAGGCATACCGTACAAAATCATGCAGTAATGAAAAACCCAAGGGAGTCAAGCACACCGACCACCACCATACAAAACAATTTTAACAAAAATATAACTACAAACATACACCCACTATAACATAAACAAACCTTTTATAAACTTAGATAAACTTTAACTGGTCGCGGGCTTTCATTCCAAGATATTCGGGCTTACCTGACACTATCCAAGGATGATAGTTTGACATGAACTACATCTAAGGAATCTTCCGTTTCCAAATCTTGCGTGCCGGACGTCAGCGTTAGAGTATCCGCCGAAGGATGACCGTCCGTCAACGTGCTCTCAGTAATATGACAAGAATGATTTCCACTGTCGACGAGGACGTATAACTCGTCTGTCGTAATATCACTGACGTAATGCAAGTGCTCCTGCCCTGAATCTACCCGAAAGAACCGCTCAGCTGTACAAGCTATATACAGAAATAAAGAAATGCATTAGCTATATGTGGAACAAAGCGACTAAAAGGTTTGGAAGATAACTCACAGTCGATGAAACACCAATCCAGAGGCAATTTGTCTTCTAAGCCGTTGGTTGGAGACGACGAGCCCGGTCCGGGTGACGTAATATGACTGCTAAGAGCTGCATCCAGTAAGGGCTGGATCAACTTCCGAACCTGTTCCAGGACGGCATCATGGCTGACGGTAATCACGCCCAACACAACGGCTATAAAAGGAATCCGACAGTGATTAATCCTAGGCAGAACCAAAAGAAAACTCGTATACAAGCTGCCTGAAGTAGCTCCTTGTCGTAATGGAACTGCTCGTAATCCGCCATACAAATTTTCCGTATCGTTATATTCAACTGCTCCACTACACGCGCCCTATAAAATGTTCCTTTTGTTAATTATAAGGTCAAAGAAGTATAAGCATTTTCTATTTTTCTTCTTACGTATTGCTGGATTTGCCGCCTCGACGTTTGGCAAGTACAGGAGCTCGATTTAGTAAACTGAGCGTAATGTGTGACGGATTTAATCGACACGCTTCTCCGTCCACTTGCATGGGAATGGTTCTTGACGTCACAATGCGTGCGGTTTTACACTGAGCTAAACACGTGCCATGGCCTCCTGCTTGCAGCAAAGGCTGCAAAGTTTATTAAAACATGAAAGGAAAACAAAATGGAAGCATAATGAATGGTTTAAAACATCTATACTGGTGGGGAAAATACATACTAGCTGATAAGTAGTGAGTCCCACTACTTCAATTATACCATCGTCGGTCTTTTGGTCAGCAACCGCTCGATTCCAGGGATGAGTGCCCCCGCCATAACTAACGAGCTTATTAGTGGCAACACGTCGAAATATAACCGATCTCCTCGGAACCGAGAAGTCTTGCCTACCTTGGAATGTTGAGAAATAGAACAGCGTGAACTTTTTGTTCGCGCAGCTTGTTAGTGATGTCTTTGCCATCACACTCCAGGGTTACGAACTCGGATAAATCTTTCCATTTGCGCTGCAACAGATCTTTGCCGCCTGCTTGACCATAGAACATTTTGTTCTTAAGGCGCGAATTAAACTTTTGTGGACGAGCCTCTATAATATGAAAAAAGCGATAACACAGACGAATGAATGCTTGAAAAACTCGCTTTCTTGCTCTCAAAGTTGGTAAAAAATAAACAAAAAATATAATATAAACAGAAAACAAACAAATATAAACAAAAATAATTTAAAAAAAGTAAGTTTCATACCGCGTGCTTCGTGGAATTCTAAAGCAATCTGGGCGTCAACACCAAAGGAGAAGTAATTGTTGATAACGTTCAAGGGTAAATTGTCCTTGCCTTCTTCAGTTGGCTGAGCGTCCACGTTTTTCTCTACTTTCAGCTCCCAACGATCCAAGTACACCGTTTCGGATTCCGCCACGTTTCGTAAGATCTTTGAGATAGGTTCATCCGTATACCCCTGTCAACATGTACGGAGAAGGACACACGGTAAGATAACTTGGTACACTAATTAATCACTATTTATACCCCCACCACAATAAGAACACAGAAAAGACAAAATGCCAAAATAAACCATAAATACCGTCCATAGTAAGTGACACACATTTCTCGTATAGGGAAGGTTAATATATAAAAATGCTATAAAAAAGAGACAGAAAGAAGTTAAACTTACGCCACCCCATCCCAAAGCCCGAGCCAAGTCGTTGCCTGTTCCTAAAGGTAGCACGCCTACAGCAGGCGGCGGATTCATCCCAATTTGGTCCAAGATGGATAAAACCCAGCCTGCTGTGCCGTCACCTCCGCACGCCAAGATACGCAAATTGGGAACTTTCCTGAACATCTCCAAACTAGGCAGACAGAGAGACATACGGGATGAATATAAAATAGGTACACCAGCATCGTCTTAAAAAGGTGCCCCTCCTCACAAACTTCAAGTTTACGAGGCCAAAAAAGGACAAACGAATGGAAAAAGTGTTGAACTTTTACCCGGCTTTCGGTCCTCCTTGCGTCAAATCAAACACTTGCCGGGGATTGAGAAGCCACTGGAACTTCTGCATGAGTTTGGAGCCTTGATTGCCTCCGGATTTAGGATTGATGAAAACTAACACTGGTTTGAGCGTCGAGGAAGGAATGGATTTCACCACAAATGCACGGTACTCTTTTTCCTACAGTTCCAAGAACAAGAGAGAACAAGTTTGGAGATTAACTTAACCCCCCTACCAGAAAAACAAAAGCGGATACTGATTTACGAACCTTGTCTTTAATTTTTTTCCGCGTCGCAGTTTTCTTACGAGGTGACTTGCGTAGACTCGACTTGAAATTGTCCTTACCAGGCAGTTTCACAATCCAGGATGGAGGAACAATTATATCCGCATTCACACCTGGAAAGTAACACATTCTTTTATGTCCAGTCTCAGACAGAAATCAGAATTGTTAAGATTGGTATAAAATTTAATTCTTACACACTTGCTAGCGTATGTTTTAATCTTTACCTAAGGAACAATGCTCGCTTAAACGTGGCATACTAAAGCACGTGTCTTTGTTATGGAAGGCCGCTTTGCACCACGAACAATGAATGGCTATCACTTCTTTGGTGGAAAAGGACAACTTGGATTGAAACGACTGTGAACCAATCAAAGGAACACAACCGTTAGTTATGACCAGTTAAGGATTAACAACTCAATGTCTCAACTCAATATCAAAAGAACTTGTCTTGGATAAGGAAAGACACGACGACCAACAATGGATTGGTGTTTCATCAGGAACTGCATTGTACAGTAGTGTTCCCAGTTAAAAGTTCACATGGAAAATATACTCGTCCAATTGAGTGCGCCTTCGATCCGTAGCCCGTTCCCGTTTCACTGTTGGCAATAATGAAATGCTTTTTTAACGCGCTAACTGGCGAAGTCGACTTTGATTGGACGGGTATCTTTCCCATGTGTACTTTTGCTGGAAAGTACTGTACAATGTTGTCTTAAGGCCACAGTGAACTGCAAGTAGTTGATAATTTTTGTCAAAAGATTCACCTATATCATAAGAATGATATAGGTGAATGACATCAGCACGAAAACTTGTCATTTTCAACGTCGTATACACAGTGTAAAGGTTTACCTGTAAACCTGTATACATTGTTGTAAATCTTTATACTGTGGTCGTATCTTTTCTCTTTTATTTTAAGAATGAATTACATTATGCATAAAATAGTGTACTAATAATGTATTACCTTGGAACATTGTTTGCATTTTCCTGTCTGAGACCGCCTATGCACCCAATGATGTAAAGTCGCCGTGTTTTCTCGGTATTGCCTTAAATCCCCGTCCCAAAATGTGAATCGACAGAGCTTCATCTTATCCATCACATGCGGGATGCAAGAAACATGAGCAACAATTCGACAAGCCGAACATTTCATCCGGGATCCTGCTTTCTATATATTTAAAATAGACAAAAAATCCATGTTACTCGACATCTTTTTAAACGAATCTTAAAAGCCCTGTCCCTTACCGAACATTCGTTATCGCTAACACAGCACAAGTCTCCCGATGCTGAAGTGGGAACCCACAGGTGGTCTCCATTCACAGCATCTTCGCTCCAATCTGGCGTGGATCGGAGCACGCGACGTTCGCCGTTTTCATTCTGAATTACCACTTCACCGGGACCGCTTTTCCTACGAAAAAGAGCGAAATACAAGATACGGTTAAACACGATCCCACTGAAAGTTTTGTGCACCTATATCAAAAGTCCTATTCACATTTAGAATTGGTGAGTACATTCCTAAACACATAATAATAATGATAATAATAATAATAATAATAACAATAATAATAATAAAAAGATAATAATAAAAGAAGAATGAGGTAATCAAGCATGAATTGGCAATAGCATGCACCTGCAGGGAAATGTTGCTCGATAGAACTGTGAAGGGCAAGTAAAGCCATGCTGGAAATGCAGATTCAACTCGCAAATCACGGCCAAATGATAGGCCGAATGAGATAAAAGAAACGGCAACTGTTGCTTATCAAACCGGCCCTTCATTCATACCCGTTATTATTATTTTTTAACTAGAGATATGCACAACAGCCACACTAAAGTAGTCAAAAACACTCTGTCATTAAGTTCTCATTTGAACGCGCTACACTATCTAATACGTGACCTTCTTCTCTTTCCTGAAGAGTGAAGCCGGGAGTTTTTAGTGGAAAGGCGGGGATGGGAAGAAAACACTGCAGATACACTAACCGCAACGTCATATCCGGGTTCGGCGACCAAACTGCTTATACAGGAACGTTGTTTTGCGGCCGATCGAGTTTGTGATACGAGAAATCGGTCGAAGGAGCCCAACCACAGCCTTACAAAGATACCGTCACATCGGACGAATCTTGTTTTGTTTTCCATTTCTTTATTTTATTTTATTTTCTGTTCGTTTTACGTTGATTAAAGGCGCCATCGCAGCTGTGATTATCGCTTTCATTTACAGACAAAGAGACGAAGGTAATTTTCAGCTTTGACCTTTGTTAGATTACAACAGCAAAAGTTAATGAGCTAGCAAAGCGCCCATACGGTCTTCAGGCAATTTGCATATCCTTTTTCTCGTACACAAAGACGGCACTCGCCGAATTTACCACGCTCCAATGAATCATCACATGAATATCAACGGGATGTGACAGAATCCAGGAGGGGAAAAGAACAAAATTCCTTGACCCGAATAACAAGCCGTTCGTTACGGGCCGTGAAACTCGTATCGATTGCGTTATTCAACGTCATGTCACCTGCGTTATTAGACACGTTTTCGGAATAAGAGCTTTCCCACCGTGTGCGAGCAGGTCATACGGTGTGAAGTGGCAAGGCGGAGCGATGTTATTATTCCTAGCTATTTAATAACCCACTACCCGTGCAGGAACTCGTTTCTTTTCAGGTCTCTTCTGCATTAGTAAGCAGTTTCGGACGGCAAATTTGACTGATATGCTTTTGCCTGACAGAGGCTCGGAATAAATAAAAAAACTTACAGGTAAAGGCTAGGTATAATGTCAAATAAAAAGAAGGGAAAGACGGACAGGCAAAGTAACGTACAACAAATGGCACGTTGGTTGTCTCCTTATGCTTTTTTTATTGCTGCTCTGCCGCGCTAAACCATTGATGGGTAAAAGAGGCGGCATGAGAGCTCCGGCTTCGCAGGGGTGGAATACATACTGCACTTTGAAAAACACGCTGTCATCCTTAGTAGTCACGGACTGCATTTTGCTCACAGTATTGACGTTAATCATAACAAGAGACGGTTTCTTTGCTAACACTCCCCGAAAGTTTGAACTCACCATGCGTTGCACAAACATTCAGACAACTAGTCTGTACCTGCAATACAAATGCACCCGTTCTTATCAGATCTGTTGCCTTTCAGACCTCAAGCATGAATCTTATCTAGAAGCGTGTCGATTATGCTATCCTATACGACTTAATTTCTGTTTCAACGCACTGCTCCATTTCCCTAATTGTCGAACGATTCCCACTTTCTGTTTCGATGTAGGCTATACGGTTACTTTACTTTACTAAGGACACGGACTGGAGTACCTCTTTGCTCCTAGATGATCCAAATCAATCACCCCCGGTATAGTTCCACACTGAAAGGCCAACGCTTTACAAGGAGATAGGAATTCCTTCATCTCAGACGTAATTTGGTCATGAAGATATTTGCAGATACGAGGTGCTTCCGAATAACAACCAAGAACAAGGGTTATATTTATGAACACGACATGCCTGGCGGATATTGCGTAGATTTGATCAATACTTTGCAATTAAGAATTAACCAACGTCCTCCGCTTTTTATAGCTTTATCGCCCGGAACCATTGCTCACAGAATTGGCTGTCACGCGAATGAAACACAGGCAATGCAACGCGGAGCAACAATACAAAATAAGGGAAGCTTGCTATTCAGTCAGCGTTTTCTCGGGAAATTTTTAATTACTACTTATTATTGTCCAGCAGGTGCAGATGACTTATAAAGGAACACACAAATATGTAGCTATGCAAAATACAGTAGATGCTACTTATTGTGATCCCTGGTTATTAGAATCAGCCGCTTTAACGAAATCCAATTCTAAAGAACCGATTCAAAACTATAAAATGCATAGTATATTAATCAGTTATTAGAATCACACTTTCGGATATTGGAATCAATTTCGAAAGAATAGTCATTGCTAGTTTACTACATGCCATTGCTACATGCCAATGACCAATGACATTGCTTTTACGTCGTTTAACCAATCCTGACATCTCTAGTCTACTACCATGCAGGGGGAAATCCCTTCCAAACTCCCCGGTCAATTAAATGAGCAGGTTTTTCAACTGAAAGACCAGTTTCTTTAATTGTCCGGGACAGTTAGAATGGATATCGTGTTGAGAACCCGTGCTAAGCGTAAGAGTAGGCTTCAAAGGCGCAGTGTTAGTTGTGTTTTAGACGTGTGGTTAATGGCGGCGAACAGGAAAGAGTTGATTTAAACGTAAAAGAGAAGTTGCAGCTCATTGAAACTTATGACAAGTTAAATGTAAAAGATTTGCTACAAAGGGAAGCGGCTGTTAAATTAGGAATTCCTTAATTATCTCCAGGCCCGTACCCAGGATTTTTTTTCGGGGGGGGGGGGGTTGAAATCTATTTTTGTCGTATACCTCTTTCCGGGAAGGAAAGGGGGATACGAAAAAGTTATCCCATTGTTCCAGCTTCAAAACGGCCACAAAACCAAAGCTCAATTTGAAATAAACTTTTCAAGTACCAAATATGCTAGAAAAACGTATTTTTTTCATTTGCGGAATCTTTCGATGGGGTTTGAAACCCTCCCCTTGAGTACGGGCCTGATCATCTCTATCAAAATTGTTGAAAAACCGTTACGAAATAAACAATGGTGGGTGTATTGAATCTAGAAAAAGGAAACGTGTGGGGAAGTGTCCAAAAGTAGACGATGCTTTGTTTCTTTGGTATGTATTTCCGATGTTCTGTTATTGGAATCTCCGCTTAATAGAATCAATATTCGCTTGCCAAACGTGATCACAATAAGCGGCATCTACTGTAAATAGATGACCATTCATCAAGTGTTCAAGTGTATAGAAGTATAACTAAGTACCGAGATCGCGCTAGGGCATTTCCATACGGAAGGTTTACTACGAATATCCCATCAATCCATCAGTTTTGGCGTCTGTAAACTGGCAGCTTCCAGCTTACTTGTCTTACAGGATATTTCCTTTTAGCATGAGAGAACTTATTCTCTTTTCTTTCCTGTCCCCCCAGCCTAAACAGCTTATGCATACGCCAAAGAGGCTTGCAAGTTCGACACTGAACTGTAGTTCTGTTCTGCCATGCGCCTTTCCCTTCTTGGGCAACACGTGAATTACAAGCCAATTTTCCTCTCTGCATTGCTGCTCGTGTACCAGAACCCTAGATGGGATTAACAACAAGCAAAAGCAAGTCTCTTTCCAAAAAGAAAAAAGGACGCTACTTAGAGCTACCGTGTTGAGAATCTAAATATGGATCGATAGCTGTCGCCACATTTTTTCCCGCCAGCCTCTCCAAACCCAAGTCCCCTCAAACCCTTGACAGCTTTCTCATAACATTGATCATAACAGACAATCCCAACACACACGGAGAAAAAATAACAACACTCAATGTTTTTAAAAAAAAAAATCATAAAGATATTTGGGTTAACTCAGTGTTGGGCAGAGTGTGAGAGAAAATCGAGTGAAAAGTTCCCGCATTCCATTCCATGCAAGTCTTACTTGAGACGAGAAACCCATTGCTGCCTCCGGGCGTGCCCCCCTAACGCGCGGTACTCGCAATCAGAGGCCACTGCAGCCGCAGCAGCCACTGCGGCAGCGACGGCTGAAGCGGAGGAGGTCACTGGTAAATTCATTTCCATCGATCGTGAGCGACACGGCTTTTCGGGCCGCAGATGGACCCACCCGGTACCCGTACCAGTGCCAGCACCCGCCCCCGTGCTGGAGCTACTCGACGAGCGGTGTTGTTCGCCGAGCTTACCTGGGCCTGGCCGGCTAACTATGGGTCTAATAGGCGATTCTCGGGAATTTGGAGTCATTTTGGGTCCCGAGGACGCTGTACTGCTGCTGCTGGTGGGATCATGGGATCTGCTGGCGTCGTGTTGCCGCTGCAAGCGATACCTTCGCGAGCGCAGTAATTGCACTTGCTGATTTTGCTGCACATTAGGGGAATCATTAACCGTGTTCTGGCTAATGAAGGGTCCTCTGCGATTTCGCCCATGAGGCAGTGTCATGCTGGACGACATATCGGATTCCTGTCCCGCAGTGACAGTAGCAGCAGCCGCCGTCGCCCCCGGAAGAGTCAGGAATGAGGCGTCAATAGACGCGGATCGATCCCGTTCACGTTGTTCATGTGGTTTATCCTTGACACCTGTGCCATACGATGGTGATATGCGGCCCCTGGCCGAAACATAGGGAATTGGAACGGGAGATCCTCGCGTACTTGACGGCCGTCCGGACGCGGACGCTATCTCGGGTAAGACCGGGACTTGTAGATAGATTTCGGCGGGGGGACTAGGCGTCAAGTCAATGGGTTCGCCGAACTCCCCTTCTCCGTATTCACTCGACGAGCCGAGCAGGCAGACCATAGCGTGTGGAGTCCCCGGGTGTGCATTGCTGCCGTAGCCGGGAGCACAGGTGCCCCCCGGGGGAAGGAAGAAAGGGGTGGCGACTACTAGGGAAGAGTTCCGGATCAAACGTGGAGACGTAGTATGCGGGGGGCTGGTACTCGGGCTGGCTCCAGCGCTGAGGCAACGACGGCCTTTCATCCAGCGGCGGAGCCGGAGACGGCTCGAGCCCCCAGAGGGTGTTCTTCCTACGGAACACGAACCCATGCTTTCGGCCGAAGTTTGGCTGTCAAAAGACGCGTCGCGGATCGATTCAGGGACCATGACATCCATGCTAACCGAGGTTTGGCTTTCTAACGACGTTTGTTGGGGTAACACTCCAAAGGAAAGGTCGGTTTGATCCAAGGAGAAAGAACCGCGCGTTTCCATGGACCCAGGCTGCGTTTCCATGGAAATGTGACGTCGACAGCCGCCCGGGATCACGGCATGATCATTGGGGCTCGGAGGAGCCAGTAGGTCTAAACTGGGCTCCTCGGAGTCAAACCAACAAGTTAGCGCTTCCTGACGTTCCAAGCGTGGCGTCCCGGTACTCGTGGGACTTCGCCGTGACAGGCGACTGGCAACCGAACCCGAAGGACCAGCGGCGCTCGGACCTTCACTCCGCTCCAAGACGGAGCCTTGGGGCGCGGAACCCTGAGGAGACCAATTGACGAAAGACGGTGATCGAGAGGCCGAGGAGGAATTGGGCGAAATCGTCACCGAAATTTGGCATTTCATGCTCCAACACGTCGAGGAATCCGTCAAGTCCAAACTGAGCCCCGGTAACGGGGCCGGGGCCGTTTGCTCCGATCCCCCCCTGCGTAATACGGGCACGGATGCACCGGCCGTGGCTGCGGTTTCCGCTCGCCGCAATTCGTGATCGCATCCAATTGAACGTCCTCGGCGTAAGCTTGCCGTGAGGCCGGACGCTGCCTCCGGAACAAGCCGGTGACTGGTCGAGAGCCCAGGGAGTCCTCCACCTTGGAGCAGCTCTACCCACGGCTTAACTTTCTGTTGACACTCCATAGATTTCCCCAGCTGGGAGAGCGTGGCGGAGGGGGACCTTCTCAAGCAAGTGGTCGATAAAGCCTTTTTGCTGTTATGGCTCTTGTTAGTGGCACGCTGAAAGCCACAGGCCCTATCATTTTCTTCTTCATCTTCTTCATCTTCGTCCTCGAGATCGTAACCATCGTCAGGTTCCACCAACGACTCCATTTCCACTTCTTCTTCTTCCTCCTCTTCCTCCGCCCTAGGACAGCCAACACTGGCTCCTGGCTCATCATCTTCCTCGCGGGATGACGACGAATCGCTATCAGAATCCCAGATCGTAAAAAAGACATCTTCCCCCGCGCCTGCATTATTGCCGTTCATCCCCCCATTCGCTTTTTCCTCTTCCACTCGGCGCTCGTATTCTTCGACACAGAGGCAATGCACACAATGTGTGCTGCCGCGATCCGACGAGGAAGAATGACGGGAAAACGATCTTCTCAGCATACCAAATAAAGGGGGGCCGCCCACGGAATGATCCTCGGAAGAACCTAAACTGTGTGGGTGTCCCAGATACGCGCGCCGCTCCGCTCGCACCGGTTTGGCTGTTGCATCTTCCAAAAAATCGAAGCTTCTTGACCGTCTCCGGCTCAGCAGCGGTACTCGCAAAAATGAGCGACCTGACCGATTTTCGTTGGAGTCATTCGAGTCTTTGGAATTGCCCGAACTGCGCAACGGTCGTTTCTCTTCCAGGCCCAAGACTTGATCGCTATCCATGGACGTTGAGCGCCCGGACGCCGTCTTGCCTGTTCGGGTCGCAGAGGCAGGAACAGGTGGTCCGGTACTTGTACCCGCTTTCATACCTGCTGGTCCTATCGTTTCTAATGACGCCGAGGAGGGTTGCAGAACGCCGTGAGGGTGAGTGCCGGGTCGCATTTCTGTGGGGGTGGGGGTTCTCGCTCTTCGCCATGGCGGTCGTATTTTCTGCATAGCAATCTGCACTCGAAGCAATCCAGGCACCAGCGGCAGTAACAAATGACTGCAGCCAGCTCCCTTTGCAATTAGGACTTCGATCAAGTTCTTTTATTTATTTTATTTTTTAGGGCGCTACTTCGGTTCGTTTTTGCCCCCAGGTAGCAGTCTTTATTTCTGCTCCTTTACCCTCACTCGTATACAGTGCATTATAATGAACAAAAACCACCGCAGGTTCTATATAGTTCAACCAGCAGAGCGAAAGCCAACTGCCAAATGTTCCTTTTCTTTTCTCCCCTTGGTCACGCAGGCCAGTGTGGCTTTGGAAGAAATTACTCCTTCACATGTTACCAAGAACAAGCCCTCTAATTTGTTGAAGGGAAACTAAAGGAAACGAGAAAAATACACACAAAAATTGTACTCTTGATTACACCGCATATGAACCACGCAGAGAGACGAAACGGGTGTTTTTCTGTGACGATGGTTTCAAACTACCGAAGTAACGAGACTATAAAAACCTCTCTAACACCAGACAACCAAGGGCAACCATAACGACGAGCTATTTTAGACATTTGCCTCTTTTGTGAGAGACGACTAGTGAGTGTATCAATGCCCTTCCCGATTGGGCATCCAAAAAATTGCGCGGAAACAACCTTGCACGCAATGAACTTTACCGGCTCGGACGTCCCAAGACATCCAACTAAGTACTTCCCATTTCCAGCATGCAGCCATGTGATTACCCCCAACATCCCATGCGCTTCGGGCTGCCTTTATAGATTCCAGAAGTGGACGGGAGAGTCTTATCTATTTGCAGGTACTACATCCCAGGCATAGAAAGACGACGAAGAAATCATCAGAAAAAATGCTCCCTAAGCTAAAATTAAGGAAAATAAACGAGCAAAACTAAAACCTCCAAGCAAGAAATTCTTGTTCTAGGTCGTTTCCCAGCTTTCTTCTCTTATTTCTTCCCTCTTATTTCTTTCCCCCCAGACGACCGATAAACCGAAACAATGCTATTTCTGCCTCGGTTTCACCCTTGACAATACCGAAGATAAATTCTGCCTAAGATCGGCCTCCGAAACATCGATCAATTTCCCGTCTCAGGCTTCTTGCTTCAACTCAAACTCCGAACGTTGTTATTTGTATACGTCTTTCTGGCGTCTCCAAGGCTATTACACCTACATCGCCCCCGCAAACAAACACAATTGCTGCGCAACTCGCACGGTATTCTCTCGGAACCTCGTCGTGTACCCATTCAATTTACTGCCATACCAGACTCACTGGATCTTTGCTAAACCCTACACCAATGAGATTCCATTTTTTTAATTACTAGAGCAATACGCACTGGTTGAGAAAAGGTCAACGTAAATGGTGGTGCTTTTTACGACCCATTTCGCTTTGTTTTCCCCATACACACATGTCTCTTAATACAGCTCCTATGCTTTACTCGCTTCAGTGCGGCACAAAAAACGCATTCCGAAGGGAGACCTAATGCTGTGTACAAGCTTAGAATCCACAAGGACGAATCGATGAAAGTACACACACCGGCCTTTCATGCGAGTTCATTAATGATTTAGTTATTTTCTCCCAGTCTTATTCACTCATTCTCGCTCCTCCTGCTCCTCCTGCCGTGCTTTATATATAAATCCCCCACCTTTTCTCCAGCTTTAGCGACCCCAATAAAACTTGGCATAATGACAGAACTGCATCTAAAACGCAGAAAACGAGGAAAATACTGGAAAAACGGAACTGCAAGCAGTTGATCTTTTTTTGTCAAAAGATGGCACTGATGCCATACCTTTTCTCATTCAACACGTTCTCTGAATCTAGTGCCACACATATGTAATGTATCCCGGAATAAAAATGACACTAGTGTGTCATTGTCCAACAATGAATTTTTCTTTGTTCAGCTAGTGGAGTAAGTGCAAGTTTTAACGATTCTCATCAACGAAAGATGATGAGAATCGTTAACTTAACCTAAGCTAACCTAACTTAATTAACCTAACCTAACCAAACCTAAGCTAACCTAATGCATTTCCAATCCAGCTACCTATTTTTAACTCGAGTGACACCCGTTTGTCATTCGTTTTCCGGAGAGCGTTTGAAACAATAATACACACTGGTGTAATTTTTATGTCATTTTTTATTGTTTTTTAATGTCTTAATCATAAAACCTACACACAGCTACGTTTGTACCATTTCGATATATGATTTATTTAAAATAAATTCATAACTTAGAGTTTGCTGTATACTGTAGCTAGCGTCATAAGGGGTTTCAGTACACCGTGGCTAAGCCATCGTAACGTTCCCTTTTCACCCCAATACCCTCCCACTTCCCCCTTTCCCTTACGTCGGTAAAGAAATGAAGCCAACCATACTTGCTCATGCAGCAGCAGCAGGGCTAGCAAGTTGAAACTTGATTAAAAAATCCTGTGCACGTGTGGACTTTTTTGGGGGTGTCCATTAGGCTGATGACGGGCCCGCACGGTTCCATATTATAATCGGCAATACAGGCACACGTGCGCCAAACATTCCAAGCGTAACGTAATTGACTCGTTAAACACATTTTCCGGCTAGTCACCCTTTACAACCATGTCAGCTACCTTCTCTAATTACTACCTTCTCTACCTTCTCTACCTACCTACCTACCAGCTAATTACTCTGGCTTCTATTCTCTGAGCAATAATAGAAAGTGAGCCCGGACAAAAACAAAACAAACAAACAAACTTGAGAAAGAAAAGAACCTAAATGGACTAAACACTAATCCCTAAACCAAGTTCCTTCTTCCTTGTAATACCAATGAATCTCCAACGAAGTTGGCCAGTAGTGTGAAAACGGCATCAACAAGACCCACGCTAAATCTTGCATAAACACCAATTTCTTCGCAGCAGTTATTTCCGCGAGGCGTCAGCTGGAACAACTACCGCCGTCCCACGTTCTCTCCTTATGAGACCGACCAACTTCCCTCGAATGAAACCCAAGCACCAAACTCGGTTAATTCGCTCAGCCACGATCTAATGTAACTTCGCCTGGGTATATAACGATTCAACGTCCCATTCTTCGCGCTTTCTCAAGAGCGAAGAAGAACCTGCCCACGAGTTCATGAGTTCGGCAGCCCGTTTAAAACTTGCCATAAATTAACGTTTGATACAAAAAGGAATAAAGTAACAAGTAAAAGCTATACGAAAGGGCCCCAATAAGTGTCGCCACATAATAAACCACGACGTTGCCAACTCAATATTCGTGCAGCGTTGGTTGGCAGGTATCTTCAAATTAAATTCCATAAATTCAGCAACAGTTTTAAGCCCTTACTTTTTTAGTTTTACTTTTTTTATTTTATGGCCCTGCTATGACTAAGGAACTCAATAGTGCAATCTCGAATCGTCATCAAGTCGCGGGAGTCATTGAAGCAGAAAACGTGACTCGAGGGTTGCGTTTTATCGCTTTCTCAAACGCAATTCTAAGTAAATGTGAGCATAATAAAGTCAAAAGACCGGTTTCTTTTATAGCTGCACCCACAGTATTTTAACTTTATAGAATACTAGACGAAGGAAAACAGCGCTGGAAAAGTCCATAGTTAGCTTGAAAGGAACATGCTATTCGGCAGTTAAATAGAAAAGATGGCAAACGACCACCCTTTGAACCGTGATCATGTAATAAGCTGCTGCAATCGCACTTTCGCTGACCTATATTCCTTTTTTGGCACCCGGACAGGACAAGGATGATGCCTTTTAATAAATAAGTGAGTGCTAGAGAACGCTGCCCGTTCTTAACAATAAATCAACACGGTTCTCATTTGCGCTTTACACTAACTTGCGAGCCAATCGGATCGTTTTTCTCTTCTCTCACTTTCTATGATTTATTACTATTATCGCTTTTCCTCGACCAAGATTTCTTTAGACCGTCCTAGACTATTTCCTTCAATCCTTGCGGACGAACGATTTCTGGAATTCGTTCATTTTATGAGTGGACTCTCCTCTTGTGAACACAATTTTTTTGCTCAAGTCAGACGAAACTTGCATTTTTTTAGCAAGAAGTCTCACGTTGGTTTGTTTTATCTTTTTGTTTTATATTTGTTTTTGGGTTAGGGACTGAAGCAATTTTGATCAAGATATTTTTTGTAAAAAATAATTTGTCAGTTCTATCGTTACATTTCTTTTACAGTTGTGTTTTAAAGTACTGTTTCAAGTTGTTGCATTCTCACGATGTAGGGGTATGAATCAGTGCCATCTTTGGACAAAAAATATCCACTACTTGGCCTTCATAGTACTGTTATGACTTGATAAAAGAAGGTGTTTTTCCTTTAAACCAGAATTATCTTTAAAAGTTTTTTCGGACGAATGGTTCCAGTTACACCTAAATTGAGTAAAAGAGCGCGAATATGTTTACTTTATTTTTTGCTTAGGCCGGGGCTGTCAAATAAATCGTGATACTGAGTCACGAAATTGTAACATAACTTTTGGCGTGTTGTCTCGGTTTACTTTACATACGTATAATCAAGTGCTGGGTCAGATTTACATGGCAAAGGCATTAACACCGATAACAGCGGTGTGCCAAACACTATAGACAACGGTCTTGGATCCCCTCTCCCTTTTAAACCGATTCTGACATTTGAATGCGTCGAGATCAAATAAAAAAGAATAACAAGAGAACGCTGCACTGCATGACAGCTTTATATCACCCCGCGTAGATTCAACGAAGCTCACGAATTACGATTTACCCAAACCTGCGCATTACAAGGAACCACCATCAACACCTTCTTAGCTGACAGATTAAGTAAACACGCTCCCATAAATTGGCGGACAACGTAAACGGACTGTCCACCTTCCCTTCGCTGAAAATTAACGTGAACTTCAGGGAGCAACGAAGCTCGGCAAAGATGTACTGCACCATTATATCCCGCTGGGCTGCAGACATCACGACCCCACCGCACGCACAAATTCTTCCGCAGAAATCTTCCGCAATAGAATCTCTACATCCCAGTTCCCTTTAGCCCGCACTAATTCAATCTGCACTAATTGGGCAGGTGAAGGAGATATATCGTACGCAACAGTACAATATACGTTCTTCCATCTTGATCTTTTTCTTCGCCTTTCCTTTTACTCGAGCTTATAGCTATTGTGGCTTTGTCTGAGCTAACAATGAACTTCATCGGGTACTGTACTGTGTATACCACATAATAGTGCACAGCTTTAGCCCGCGGCACGACAAGACACCTACGAGCGAATGGTATATCGCTAATTGCCCTCTTCTGGCCCCACTCTGACCTTCCTCAAGTGAACTATTTCCTTGAAAGTTACGAACTTGAGCACACGAGCTATCCAAATTGCTACCGCTGTAATGCCTCGCAGTCCTAAGTCAATGAATTTAGTGTATAAAGAACCCCCTGTCTGTATATTCAGCGACTTGCTTGTTGATCTTGCATGTTAAAGCCCTATTACGGCCTAAAGGTTAGGAGCGTACCATGCACATCATCTCGTCCCAAAACAGTACACACTCATCAGCCCCCCCCCCCCCTTTATAGCTATCAGCATGCTTGCTCGCAACTTCCTTTCTATTTAGTGACTTTTTTTTTCCTTTTTTCGGGTTTTTCTTGTTAAACAAACATTATGGAAGCTTCCTATACAATCGTCTATAGCAAGCTCTTACACGACCCTTGTAGCTTTGATAGCTAGGGGGGCAATTTATCAGGACCAAATGACACAGACTGACAACATCCGGACATCGCTGTCTGACGCCATGCCAAAGACTTTCTGGCACAACTCACGGAACAAAAGAGGGGCGGATCTACTCACGCAAACACCACTAGCACGACGCTTAATAGACAATTTAATGCGCAGTTATACACCTTGTCCGTCACGGGGGCGTATAAATTTAGTAATATTGTAAGCAGTATACAGCATAATTAAACATAAAGAGCTAGCGATAGCATCCCTTAGATCACCCTAATCCTAGTACTTTTTAATGGATACTGGATTCATTGTTTGCGAGTAGATCTACTGGAATCAAAGCATACACTCCACAGAAGATCCCACCTATACTGCGCTAATGCATAATAACACGGAAGCATGCTGTAGACAAAGAAGGAACAAAGTAGGCTCAATTAACTGAAAACATCTGTCTTTGTGTTACCTTTTTTCGTCTCGTTAATTACTGAACTATTTAATACCATAGCGAACGACTCAAAATGATATTATAAGCCCTAGAAGTCTACTGTCAAGAGGTCCCTGAAGTACATTTCAGAATTTCTGGAAACTACTCAACTTACCAGCATTGCGAAAGACTCGCGTACTGGCATGGGACTGGTAAGTACGTTTTCTTCCTATTTTGGGCTACACGTACTGTCACACCTACTTCAATTACAAAGTAACCTATAACACGCCAGGGATACGGCATAAAGACGCAAGAACCATAACGCCACCACACGAGTCGTTTGCGGGTTATCCGCGTTATAGTGCACCGACCAAAAAACGAACAAAAACATTGCTGATTCGGGTGAACGTTTACTTGTCTGTACTCGTATGCCGTACTGTGGGGAATTATTATTCTTTTATGTGTGTTGGGGGATGGCCAAGAAAGGATTTATAAAAAGACTTGAAAACTTTGAACTCCTGTGGTGCTCACAACGCTCTTTCTCCATGAAGCGTGGTAAGTGAACCTCCCAAGCCTCCCAAACGCTTGACGCAACAAAGAATAATACACCGAGGCCACGATTTGAAACACGTAACTTCAGGCCCTAGGTTCATCCTCCCCCATCCGCCCCTGCCCATGCAAATAGGCCATAAACAAGAGAGATCGCAGACCGAACGCTTCTTTCGTAATCTATTAAGGTCCTACATCACAAGCCCCTTACAAAGGTGCCAACAGACTGACGCGTACAGGTATATCCCGTTGATGGATGTACCGTTTCCCCTCTACCTGCAATGTTACGTACCCTACATGACTATACTCTCTGGTGGAGCACTCATTACTAGCTTTCAAGAGGTGTAACGCGTGACAAAAGACCTCCTACTGCGTATATACGACGCCATTTCGAAGAACTCCAGGACCCTTTTCTTGGAACGACGAACATGACAAAAGAAATCGAACATTCACCAAATTCTGAAGCAAACAGAGACGCAAAAGCTATGACGAATGAATGCTACACCAATGAAACTCCTGGAACAATTATATAGCATAGCGTGTGTTCACCTGTTGGCTTGCCTGTTGGTACATGGTTATACCAAGAGCGAGGTACAAGGGCTGATTTATTTCAAAAAGAACACGCAGAAAAAAGAACGAAAAAGAGAACAACGCTGCACCAGTCTACTAACAAGCTAAGGGCAGCCGAAATGTTCCTAATTACTATACCGCAAGATATCTGCATGCTGACGGCAAAGTAATGGTACCGCAGCATAGCTGAAATAGCGTACAAGAAATATTATAAATGACTTGTCAAGTCGGCCTTGGAAACGACTGAAACACGCTGTGTTATTCCTTATTTCTTTATCTCTGAATAGGTTAGAAAAGGCAAGAACTTAACACTCATGTATAGCATGTGCAATGTTCGCATTCTATATGCAAAAAAAAACTTGAAAGAAAATAAAAGGATTTACAGCTCTCATGAGATGGTTAACGAGGTAATCTAAAGGAAATTACAGTTTCTTCATACATAAAACTTGCTACTGCGCTGCCTATTGTATCAGAAAGTTGGGCGTTATCCTTCAGAAAGAGAAGACACGAAACATAAAAAGATTCCAGCCGCTTGTTTACTGCTTTTTATAAAATTAGGGTCATTCTTATGTTCGCTCAAGAAGATTTTCTAACTAAGGAAAGTTAAATCCATGCAAAATACAACATACAAGCTTCAAAGAAAGTCATCAATCTTACGAGCCCCATGAACTTTTTTTTCAATTGTTAATAGGAATTTATGCTTCAAAGGTTCAAACGGATTGTACGTTATGAAAAGACTTTCTCTGGCGTGCTTAGGACGTTCTTTCATAAAAAAAGACGAAATTATAAAGTCATCAAGAATTTCACAGTAAACAAGCCGAACAACGCGTTAACTTACATCGATTCCACGAATGCTCCTGATCCTATTCCAATGATTTTTTACTAGTAAAAAACGCTGCAGGAGCTTAAAGTTTGATATTTAGTCTCTGATCTCTAACCTTAAAGATATTACTAAAAGTTGAGCAGCATAACTGACTTGCTCCAGCGTTATATGAACTTCAAGCCCATACTTTCGTAAAACAGGTAATTAGCTCGCTTCATTGCTTCCGATTTTCTCATTCATTTATTTGTATACAACTCGCATACTTTCGTAAAACAGGTAATTAGCCCGCTTCATTGCTTCCAATTTTCTTATTCACTTATTTGAATACAACTCGCACACTTAACTGATTTTACTCGCAACTTTTTATGCAACCCCAAATGCTTTCCAGCCCTCGCCAGTTTTGGCAATAACATGAAAGAATTGTCTAAAATATAAAACACCCAGTATATGTATACATGCTCATCCCCTTTACCCCCTCCCTCCCCTCACCTTCCCCTCCCTTTTAAAACGGTGGTACAATCCACCCTCTAGTCCCCCTTCCCCTCTGTCTCCTTATTTTTAATTGATAAAACGAACTGTGATATAGCTCAAATGAAACATGTACTACTAAGAACCCAGTCATAGGCTTCGGCCTAAACTGGTAATAAATTTAAAAAAAAACTGATTTGACTAATACGGGTAGTTTGCAGGAACCTTCCAAGTCTCAGTACTTCAATCGAAACTTCAATAGAAGACCTCCTTGTGACCTTTCAGCGGGGACAGGTCGATGGGTCCAGCCAAAAAGTTAGGCTCTTTTTTGTCTCCTTCCCTTGCACCTTGTCTTCTTCCGACCACTCCATTTTCTCCTTCCAAGCCTCGAGAACGAGAACAAAACCGTTAATGCATTGGCTGACATATACCCTTTGCTTGCGATCTAGAGCAGCAAAGTACCGGCCGACCCTGACTTGATTTATACTTTTCATTCGCCGTTCCTGGCCAAAGATAAGATCTAAACATTAATGTACACTCGTATCGCGCATTGAACAGCTAACTGGGATTCCAACTTCGGTCCCTATCGAATAAAGGCACATAGACGGGTAGCGTGTCTTTTTACCTGTGCAGAAATGGGGGCAGCTGAAATACGTCTTCCTGATCTATGAAGTCTTCTCATGCACATAAGCTGCTTTGGAAAAGCTCGCAGAACAGACACACGCCTTTCCGATACAAATAAAACACGGGCCGGACAGCTGGTTTTTGCAGGAACCACTGTTGGATACAGTTACGATCCAAAAATTTCTTACTATCCTCGACCGTCTTTACTTGTAACTAGCTAAAAGACTTTCCCTCCCTCCTCTCCCTCGTCTAAGCCAATCCTTTGGTTCAAGATAGAATGTTTTTTGTTGGCTCGTTTTCATCCGAGAAAATTTTAGGAATCCCCCAAGACCAAAATCAATATTCCATTTATCTGCACAAGCAAAAAGGTATACTTAAAAATAGAACCAGAGAAAGTTGTTTCAGCTTGTCTCTTTCCCATAACCCCTCAAGTCTGACGACACGAAAATGAGAAAGCTTTTTGATGAACTGGAACACTCGTACCCGTACTGTGCAAACCAGGAATTGATGTACCGAAAACGCCCAGAAACTGTGAGATATTTCTGGGGAAATCCTACCCAACTGTTCTAAACAAACCAGCCAAAAAACGACCTTTCCGCGCGTCAAGACAAATTCCTACATTCCGTAATTCCGAGTGGCAAGTACATGTCATTTCCTCAAAATTTGCGTAGACCTTCTCCACGCAACTGCCTCGAAATGCTTATCAGCTCCTATCTGAAACTAAATTTACAACTGAAGACTCTAATATCAACCGTTTCGTCTCTCCGGGGAAACACAGAAGCGCACACTGAATCAATAGTGAAAATTAGTTTACCGTTTTACTGCGTTCCCTCCCAAGTTGGTTCTCCACTTCCTTCTTGACACAACGAATTTGACAAGTCTACATTAATTCTTATCGCAAGTTAATCCGCAAAATGCCTTGGAAACGTTGAAACTACTCTGTCTAATGTTTGTATTTATTTCTATAAAAGTTACCCAACTTTAACAACCACCAAGTTCACTGATCACAACGTCTGGCTCAGTGTGAGCCCAGGAGCAACATGTGAGTACAGTCGGTTTCACTTGTACTAGGATTCAGAAATCCTCTTAACAATCCGAGCCAACCGCCGCTTTTGCGGGAGGCTTAATTATAGGACATCTTCCTAACCGGACAGCAGAGCCTCGACTTAGCTTCTTCGCCAGCTGAACTGGATCCTAAATGCTTCTTCTTCTTCTTGGCCGGTCCCAGTGCACACTGGCAAGGTCCCGGGGTTCTGCGTGCGTGTGCGCCTGCTTGGTAGATGCATCGCCCGTCATCCACCGTGTGAGTGCGGGGGGAGGGTAGGCAGGCGAGAGCAATATATACGCGCCGCATGATTCAAGCTAGCGTCGTAATGTATGGAGGTTCGTTACTCAAGTATATGCAAATGAGCTCAGCTGGGGCTACAGTCGACGTTTCACCGCACCTGAGGTATTGCGGATAGAGTGTAGAGAACTAAACTGCCTCAGCTACTTCAGATTCTACAGCAGGTTTCTTATATGATCTGACGCGATCAGGTTTTCGGTCTTTTTTTGGTTCACACCCGGACAACTGAGGGTACGTTTACCGGGGCAACTAAGAGCAGTCCATTTAGCTAATTGATGGAGCTCTTAAGGGTGCCTTTGTCACTCAGATGTCAGTCATGCAATGCTGGGCGGACCCTATGGCCCAAGATTTATAAAGAATGGGGGTAAATGTTGGCGTCACAAAGCGCTAACCGACCAAAAGCCCCCTCCCCAAAAAACTTAATACATAAAAAAAAAAAACGAAGGAAACGAATGGAAACGTTAAGTGCTGCGTTCGGCGGCTTAATCACGATCACGGAAGTTTCAAGATAAAAATAACGTGGTATTTGACACCGATTTTGAGCAAATTACTGCCACCCGACACGCAGTCCTATAATTTACACGCGTAAGACGGGAAGAACGTTGCATCCTCCGGTCGCTATTGGTACAAGGACCATCACGGACCGTAAAGAAACATGCATTTACTCCCGCGCTGCAATGCTCAATAGCATGTGTATAACTGTTCCATCTTATCGAGTGCAGGAAAGGTGTGCGTGAGAATTGCCGCATAAATTTTGGATCAAAAAGGAAGCCCTGTTTCGCCATTCACAGCTTATTTCTGATGGGCTAAAAACGGAACAGGTAAAACGGAAATTACCTCGCCACAGTCTTAGACACGCGCTGTACGCCCAAGAGGATTATTTACGTATTTGGTACACGTGCGTCACAGGACCGTGTTCGGCTCTTCTTACAGGCCTGACAAATCCGTGATTTGGGCGGACAGTCACTCCCCACAACGAAAGAAAGAAAGAAAAGGAACCAGAAGAAAAATCAAACCAACTTTCAGGCTACAATGTACTCCGCGACTGGCATGTAGGACGTCTGCCTCTTTCTCTGTCGCTGGAGTAAACTTGAAGTGGCGGGGCAAGACCACCGATTTTCCGTCGTTTAACCTTAATCACCAACTTTTTGAGCGTTGCTTTTTCCCTTAGCTTACCCTACTAACCCGTAACGTAGTCACGTCCAATTTTAACTCGTAGCATCAACCACTGTTGACGTACTGTACACGCTAGAAAGACGTACAATACACGAAAGAGAAAAGGGGGACTGTTGAGGCTACCGTAGTACTGTAGCTTATTGATGCGAAAGTATCACAGATGGCGCTGATGTTTGTTACTGTTTTGCCAACAGGTTCTTCGGTTAAAAACCATAAGGTCAAAAATGACTCTAGTGTGCCACATTCTTACAAAACGTTCTCAGGGAAAAGAGTGACAAACAGGTGTCATTCGAGTTAAAAATTGGTAGGTGGATTGGAAATGAATTAGGTTAGGTTAACGATTCTCATCAACTTATCGTTCAAACTTTTACTGTCTTTCACACCATTAGCTAAAAAAATCATTGTTCCATAAGTGACATACTGGTGTCAATTTGACAACGGGATACATTACACGCCGTTTGTCACTAAGAACGTGTTGGTTTTGCGAAAGCCTTGCGTAAGAAAGTAAAAAAAGAAACATATAGCTAATTGCCGGGTTGTTTTGTTTCTGTACAGTACAATGTATCATCACAGTTTGCTGCCGCAGCTCAATACCCCAAATCAAGTCGTCGAACTTTCGGAACAAGATTTCTCGAAAACGGTTTGTCAGATGGGAAAGCAATCTAAAACAAAAAGTTCTGCTTTTAGCCGCTTAGTGCTCAACCAAAGGACAAAGCGACCAAAGGGTTAGGCGACGTATTTCACATAGTTGCAAACTTGATTTGCACGTTCCTAATTTATCATTCACTGGAACAAAAGGTGGATTGGTTGCGCACCAACTGTTAGTAGGCTCAAGCTTACTGTCAAAGAATTTTATTAAATGTGCTGGTTAAAAAAGTTGTCCTGCAATTCCCCATGCTAACCGCGTATAGCCTATGCCATACGGGAGCCTTAATGCGTCTTGAAAGGCTTACATATGGGCGGGTTTGCAGGCGATGGCATTACTGCACGTACTCTTTAAATAATTTACAACTACTTGCAGTTGACGTCGTTTAGATCCTACGCCTTGTTTGTTTCTTTACTCCTCCTGTCCTTGACGTGGGTATGGGGGCCCCGAGTGCAGCTTATATGTAAGCGTAATCGACAGGAAGAAACACATCGCAAGTCAAAAGTCGCGAGTTGCTCATTCCCTATGCATTTTAAATCATGCTCAGCTCTTGGGCAAGAACAAAGAGAATACAAGAATACGTCACTCTTTTAGATTTAGCTCCCTGAATAGTCTACAAGCTTTTCCAGCAACATGATAGCATTACTGTGCAAGACTTTCTCAAGGGATTTTCACACTAATACACCAAATATACACGTAACAACTGGGGAAAATACGCTAGGCCTTTCAGTCTTGTTTGCAAGTGTAATTGCTGCCTTCACGACATCTGTAACACTAGGGTAATCTGCCCAGTCCAGGGCAACGTAAGAACAGATAAAGAGAGAGAAAAAGAGAGGGAAAAAAGAACGTAAGGCATCCTGGGCTCCTGATGGACTTGCAACGCTAATTAAAGTGACGGCAAGTTGGGCCACACTGAAACTCCCAACTTTCCTGTCTCGTTATTACAATCAACTTCTATATCCTCTATTCGAGTACAAGAAACGTTCGCATCGAGGTAAAGGCTAGACTTCATTTTCGCCATTACAGCTGATAATGAAATTAATAGCTCATATTAGCTTTAATATTTCGCAATTATAGCTAATAGCCGACAATGAAAGTACAAACACGGAATATAGCAACAAGAATTGTAATTACGATTTGGACATGGTGTCCAAAGCCGAATTCCTTTCTTTATTCTCAGGACACCCGACAACACCTTAACACACCACTCGAACTCAACACTTTGCAGGATACTCGTGCAATTAACCGCCGAATGTGCTATACTCGGTCAAATGTCGACTTCACCTGTCCACAGGTTTACACAAATAGCGAAACCCTTTCAAAGCATTTCCCCTTCATAACAAGATCACTGTGGGTTCCTAACAAGATTTACCCGTCGTTTTTAAGCTGCAACTCCCACCGGATTTCGAATCACATGTTCGAATTAAGGTCTCCCGGCAAAAAAGCTCAGTCTCTAATAAGTTGAAATATGAATCTCTTCAAATGTAGAATTGTATTTCCAGTGTTGGGCCATCTGCACCTGACACTGGACAACGTAGCGAAGCAAGTTTCAACTAACGCGAGTTACAGGGCGATGAAGATATTTTAAAAGTTACTCGTTCCATTCGGAACCGGTTTCTGGGGTTACCAATTCCGTCTCTTGTTAGTACAGTACTTGAGTTTATACGACGCAACACAAGCCCGAGTTTATATTTAGCCTATTGGGTTTAAAAATAGATATTGGAAAGTGTACGTTGTAAAGAATGCATGTCTTTATCGCTTAAGGTTTAAAATTTCGTACCGTGAATACAAACTGCCCAGTTCTCTCGAGATTTAATTAACAAGAAAATGTCCCTCGGAGGACGCTAATTTAGCAAGTCCTTTGAATACACGGGTTCAAAGTTTCCCAGAGCACATATTACCAAGGATGAAATTTATGACAAAAACACGACCAAAAGTCAAGCACGACTAGTTTTATAGCAACCTTCTCGGTTTTTTTTTCCTTTCCTTTCTTTTCATTTTTGTTTTTCGTTGTTTACAGTTCGTACTTTAAGCTTGCTCTATATAACAGGCTCGGGGGTGGAATGGTTTACCGTGTTTATTTACGAAGGTGGGACAATATGGCCGTTTAAAAAGACTATAATTAAAGCCATTCATTAACCCTTCTCCTAAATTGGCCTTTGCTTCTACAAAGTCCGCTGCTACAAATTACCAGGGGCGGGGTCGCTTCTACTCGTAATCGACCCCACACAATAATTGCTACCAGCCCTAACGGTGATGATTTTCTTGGTAGTTGCGTGTGCACTATGTGCAATATGTTAACCATGTTCCTCAGAACAGTTATCCTTGTAAACAAGCAACTCTTAGGCTAAAGCCGCTTTTGGCCGTCTCTGTAGCTTCTTCCTCGCAAGCCGATGCTGACGCACGCCGCACGGCAAAGGCAGACGCACTTATTAAGTCTTTACATCTCATCTTCTGACGTAGCACAAGCTAATCCTGGCCTCCTAATTAAAGCAGCACAACTGAACATTAATAATGTGATGGTTTCTCTCTTACAGTTCACAGCACAGTCAAGTCTGCAAAGTATAGATGACGTCAATGCTTTATTTCCCAGCAAAACTCTCAATAAGGACAGCTTGAAGAAAATAAACGTCTCATAGAATAGCATAATAAACCATCTGCGGGGGAAAAACTTGCCTAAGGAGGGGCTCCATCCTTCCTTCGTAAGCGAACAAGCCACCCGATACGTATCCATCCAAGTTTAAAATGGACGGGAAAAACACCATCATCCGCCCCCATACTGAAAACTCACGCGCAACCATATGGGTCCCCATAAGCAAATATTGCCGTCCAATTTGCTTATTCATTTCCATGATCGGTTTTCCCTAATTGCATATTTACCCTTCCAGTCCTATTCACTTATACCAGGAATCAGGATCATGTTCCCTACAGATGGTATACAGTTTGGGGGTGGTATACCCCATAAAGTAATATTACCGGGCAAAGTCTTAAGGTCTGCAATAACCCTACCAGATTATAAACTTGAACTTGGCGAACACGGCACATCCCATCTCGTCTTACTCTTGGACAACAGATATATAAACTTGGAATTACGGATCCTGCGAACTTGCCTGGCAATACGGCCCTGTGGCCCTGCATCCCCTATGCATACACCTCGATAGGAAATTCAATTACGGGACCGGACGGAAAAGGACCCAACCTCTCCAAGACATCGGACTTTCTGTCACACGACGCGGTATTTTCCCGTTTCGCAATTGGGATTTCCGACAGAATTTCAGCTCACTCCTTTAACAACCTTTTGACCGTGGAACTGACTGGCAGTGAGGCCTGATCCCGTCTATCAACTATGAGTTACCAACATGAAGGTTTTCTGCTTTTTCTTTGTCCTATAGAATGGGTTGGGAGAATGTTCCTTTTCAGTACGGTAGATTCTGCTGTAATGACGACGACCCAATGTAATGACGACGACCCAATGTAATGACGACGACCCAATGCTCTATAAAGGGCAAGACAGCAGGGAGCGCAGGGAGCACAGGATGCCATCTTGGGTCATGCTCGGACTTGATGCGTTACTCCAATAGTCTTTACCTAATTCGCTCCCTAGCGGCAAGAATGGGCAAAAACCACCATTTACGTCTGTAGAAAACGTACGTAAAATGGTGGATTTCGCCCACTCTTGCCGCTAGGGAGCGAAATTGGTAAAGACTATTGACTTTCGGTTTGCTCAACAATGAAAATTGAACTCCATTAAAAACAAAACATAACTGAAACTAAAGCTAAAGCCCTAGAATAAGTTGAGAGAATATGCCTTTTCAGTATGTTAGATTCTGCTGTAGTGCCGACGATCGAATGTTCTATAAAGGGCCAGCACCGTAACACAGGAAGCCATCTTGGGTCAGGCTCGGACTTGCAGCGTTACTCCAACTGATTTTGGATTGCTCAACAATGAAAACGAAAAGACAGAGTGAAGCAGCTTCTGTCTGAGTTTGCTCCAGTATGCCTCATAGCGGCTGCATGCCCAGTCATTGCGAGAGATAATATGAGCTGTGATTATTGATATCTATTTAATAATTGTGGGACGACGAAGCCTGCAACTGTACCACTAAATTATATAACCCTCGTTTATAGCATCAATGGCAGACCAATCTCACTTCTTAGGAGATTCTCTACAGAAGTTACGTGTTTTTTTTAAATGGTTGTTTCATTATCTCCGTTGGGCAACCGCGAGGCAAGCAGGACAGTCGCGGTGTCCTGTGTACATTTTTTTCGTGACTTACGGTGCTGTACTATCCCATCCAATATAGTGCAATCAAATAGTGCTCGGTTGTTTTTGTCTTCTTTTTCGAGTATCCGATATTGGACTGGTGTAACCGAAGCTAAAACGCAAGTTGTACAACGGCCATCCAAAAGGTCCCGTACAGTTACGAATCCCAATACTCTCCCCAACAGTTAAAAGTCTCAAGAAAAGATAACAAAAAAATTCCAAAAGTATTGCCCTTGCTAAATGACGAGGAAGATCCTTAGGTACTAGTTCCGAAGCACCAAGTTAGATTTTTTGTCGCTACACTCGCTGGACAAGGGGGTCAAAGGGATTATAGCTGCAAAACCGTTGCCTTTTGGTCTTGTGCCAAGTCCCTCCCACCGCAGCTATACCCGGCGCAAAACTTCCCAATCCCTGGAGCACGTGACGACCATGCCGGGAAAAGGACTGTATACATTTACTAGATATACCGCGTGAACCGTCTCGAGCCTTTTTAAAGTTTGAATGCTTGCCCCAGCTTTTCTCTCAGTTTGTTTGCCCTGTCATAACACATATACATTTTACTTCATGTCCAAATATGTGTGGATACAAGTCCTAGAAATTCAGAACTCAGTTCACATTAAGCAGAAACTCAAGAGGTTCTGCGACGTGTATCTAGTCGTGATCTTTTAATGAGTATTGGCGTTCGTGCAAGGGACAACCTCACCGGTATAAACCATAGCCGAAGCTAGTGCCACTCGTATGTATGGTACTTGAAGTCCATGGATCAATACGAGGGTCCAGGTGCAAGAGACGCATTGGGGCTGCAGAGGCAATGAGAGAATAAGTAAAAATCATCGTCAGGTCTTCCTAATACTTTCTCGCTGTACATTGTCAAGGTCTTAATAGGTCTTTTGAGGAACCTACACTATTTCCAGGCCTGATTTAAAAGTTAGTGTAAAGTAAAATGTGAATACATGCTTCCGTCTTTAGAAGGGGGCGGAGCATGACAAGAAACGAAGGATGACGCATCTAGTTTTGGTAACGCACACTTTTAAGCTTGGACTGACACTTGCGACCTGGCGTTTTTAACTTTTACGGTCGCTTCCATGCCCAGGATACACACGCCTTGTATTTTCCAGGCTGAATCCCGGTGTGTGTGCGCACGCTATCAAGACTATATTGACTTGGTCATTAAACACAAGCCTGCAAATCCTGCGGGAGATTTAGCTCGATGACAAGTGGTGCATGAGCAGATGAGCAGTGTCGCGAACGCCGAAGTGGCTTGTTTGACAGACACTGAGCAAGTTTTTCTTTATGCACCAAAATTAGATAACTGCCTAACTATCCTTCGTTCAAAACACAAACTTGAACACTTAATGCAAATCCTCCGCAATAAACTTGGGGCTTCCAACAATCGACAACAAGCTTACTTCAATTGCATTACCGGACACCGTCCCGTATTACCTTAATGTTTCCCCTCAATTGAACTAAAGTCATTAGCAACGTTACGTTTCCCCTCAATTGTAACAAAAAAGGACGTGAACAAGAAGTTTCCCGTCAATTGAACTGAAGTCATTAGCCACGTGGCAAGGTTGTGGAACAGAAGTATGGGTCACACGTGTGAATATTTGTGCCCGTCATTATACACGTTTGATAAGCCTTAAAAACAAATATGACATATAGAGAGCCCGAGTTAAATTCTATTGCAAACTTTGTAAACTTGAGTCTGTCACATTTATTCTCATGCAATTTGTCAAAAGAAAAGATTGCTTTTAAATGGAAAGAAAATAACTCTTCCAGTGACCATTGGAAAGTGTGCGTTTCTGCATTTTCCCCAGCTTATATGGAAACTAGTATTAAAGTTCTGCCCAATTGCCTGTATAATCTAAACGCAGAATATGAACGATATAAACCAAACGCGGCTGAAGTAATAAAAGAACCAGTGCTTCCACATTATCCCTCGTTTATTTAGCGGTAGACAACTATCTACTGCCACCTAGCGGGGCGCGCAACAACTTAACGTCAAAGGTTCGTTTCGTGTAATAAAGCAGCATACTTATAACGGCGCTACAGAATGGCAAAAAGGGATTAAAATTTCTTATTCCTTACACAATCTCATCAAATTGTATTGTGACAGTAATGCACAGGATGTACTTGTCTACAGAAGTGGGTTCGTCTTTGTTAGTATTTTTCTTCCAATTATTTTACCTAGTTCCAAGTTATGAAAATGTTACATAAATCATACATAAAAAACGAACCCAGTTCTACAGGTTTTCTTATGGAGATACTTTAACAAATAATTTTTAAACTATCTCTTTCTGTTAATTTCTGGTTTAAAGTTCACGAAGTTCTACCGAGAAATGGCACAACATTGGTGCCATCTGACGGCAAAAATATCCACTATTTGCAACAACGTGTACTTAAACGGGAACCCGAGTGCTGCTTACGAAAACAAAAGCTTTGAATCCGTGCTTCTTCTTTTTGAACTCCAAACCCGTTTAATGCCATCTGTCACTGTAAAATTAATAACAGCGTGGCAAACGAACATGCACAGTCAAATCACGAACAAACCTCGTCATGTATGCAGTCGCTGTCCCTGATAACGATTGTGATTGCGTCTTAGCGTTTTCGCTAGAATGCAACAAAACTAATACCCAGTACAAGTAAGGATTGGTAAAAGAAAATGCCCTTCATAGCAGTAAAACATGAAGAGTACAACAACTTCGCACCTCGAATGTCGCCATAGGCAACCAAATCCGTCCGGAAGCCGACAAGTGCCATTCGTCTTCTTTTTATTTTCCTTTCCACTAGCCGAATTTCACAACCTGACATCCACCTCTCGTGCTATTTTGCTTAGCACCCACCAACCTGAATGGTATTCGATCAATACGAGACCTCTTGGCAGGCCACGCACTTTTCGTTCTCTTCCTTCCTTTCACATTACTCATCAATTCACCTTCGCTCGCAACAGCCTCCGATTTCTCATTACGAACCTCCACTCTTTCCGTCTGCATCTATCACGATCCACTTCCCAGAGAAGCTTACTGCTCTCTTGGCTCGCCCACTACAGCATCTGTCTTGACCAGCCACGAAAAACAAAGAAAACCTATGCTACCAAGTTCATTCATTCAGCTTTCTCGTTCTCCGTCCCATTTCCCCTACGCTTGAACTTCTCTTAAGATCTCGACTAGTTCGTAAGCACTTCACGGCACTCGATTAAACTACCGAAGTATCTTCTCTCACTCGTTGAAATACGTCATTCCTAAGCCTTCAATCCCTACAGTTCAGATGTTCCATCTCAATACGTAAAGGAAAGATTGCAGGCTTATAACCCATATAAACCTCTCCAAATATCCCACACCAATTTTGCGAAATCGGAAAAACCCTCCGTAGCCTTTTTCCTCTTTCTCAATCTTTGTGTAGTTCAGGAAAATAAAACGTCTCCGCCTCAAAACCACCGGCACTTGCGTCAGAGTCCATCGATTAAACCCAGGGAAACCTACGTCAATACCCCCCTCTTTCAATCTCCGTTCATAACGTCTTTAAATTAGGCAAGCCGCAGGTGCAAAATTCCGCTGCACACCTCTATTAATATTGGCCGACAATGTCCCCCCAATCCAAGTCTTTTATACGAGTATGTTTACCTCCCCGACACATTTGGTTGACATCGCTTGCAGGTTTCATCAAAGCGATGTGATTAATCTCGATTCCCTGGCAAAGATCAACGGCAGTACGTTGAATAAGTACGGTAAACTTCGTCCGGGTTTTGGTATTGATCGTTTTTGGATCGATTGGAGCCTTCGAGAAAGCTACATCCGCTAGTTAAAACACTGACCGGCCGAAAGGAAAACCCAAATCGGCTTTGAAGATCGAATCAGCCACCTGACGAGCACGGGCCTAACGGAAAAAAATCACTTCTCCTGGGCGATGCTTTGCGCTGGCGAAAGAAGCGCCCGGATCCTTTCGTTAGCTAAGGAAAAAACAAACGCTGTTGTCTTAGAAACGTCTTCCGGCTGCAACATTGTATACCAATTTCTTTTCAATACATTGGAGCTTTTTCGGATCTTCACGTACTTGTTTTCCCCAAGTTCTCCAGCCCGAAAGCGAACTAAAATAGAGGGAAAAAGTAACAAAAATAACAAACAAGACAGCGGGAAGGGAAAAACCAAATGAGATCCTCACTCCTTTTGGTTTCCTTCTGCTCCCAGTGTCTGACATTGCCAAGCAAGATGTCAGGACGTCTAATTAACGACGCTATTCCCGCCCAAACGAAAACAGCAGGAAATCATTACGCATAGGACGTACGACCCACGTAACGTACATACAGTACGACCGCTTCGGGAGCCAGGACGAAACCTTAAGATGGATAAGTGTCCTTTCATCCAAACCTTTCATTGTCCTATCTTCCCAATGTTCGCTGTTACTTAGCAATACTTTTCGTCCACATCGACAGAATCATTCTTCATTCATCACAGGAAATGTACCGGGAAACTCCGGAACTTAAACGTACGCAAACTCTGCTTCCATAACTAGCCTCCAGTCCTCGTCTACACCCCATTTCAAAGCGCTGTAAAAAAATAATGATAATAAAACACAAATTTTGACCTTCACAGTTCGAAATTCAATGTTCGCAACGAAAATTGTGCATTTTGACAGGTCAAAGGAGTCCGTAAAACGACGCAAGCGATCATATTACCAAACCCCATACGGAAACTTTCACGAAAAGAAAGCAATTAGCTCAAACTATATTATGAAAAAAATAATTAATATTCAATGTCTCGTGGAGTGAAACTGTCATACAAATATGCAGGCGCCACAAAGTCACGTAAGTAGAAGTTTTAAAAGTGGCTCAGCCAATATGCAAATCAGACACTTCTTTGGGGTACGGAACACGACTCTCCAAAGCATGGAACACGACAATTTGTCTTCCTTTTCATTTCTCTTCACTCCTTTCTTTATTTGGCCCCACTTTTCATAAGAAATGACACAAGAACAAAAAAAAGGCATGGTTCGAAAGCATGTCGCCGGGCAAAACGCCCGTCCATGCATGCGTGACACGGTTTGACTCGGGCGACTTCCAGCTTTAGGATTATTGGCTTGTTCTGAGAGAAATTCCGAGAGAAGTTCCTAGAGAAGGGAAGACAGAATAGCCCCCACTTTCCCCTAAACATGCAACGCTATGCATTTCTCTCAAAGGCAGGTCTGACAACCGCCATCAGGTTCATATCGCCCGAAATCTTCGTTCTAGTAATTAACTCCGACAGGCCTTATCATCTTCCAGCTTTGGCACAAGTTCAACTCTCTCTTTCTCTTTCATTATTCTATAGTGTTCCTTAACTAGGGACCGCCAAGCTCAAATTTGGTGGAGTGAAAACACTGTATCTCCTTTTCGACCCGAGTAAATTACCCTCTGGAAAAGCTAGAGTACAAAGAACACGCAATTGATGGGACTGGCGTTGGTGAAACGCGAGTAATGGAAGCCGAGTAAGATAGAGCGACTCTCCATTAGCATCTCTTCTTGTATACATTCTCAAGGAGTCGGAGAAGCTGACCTTCTCTTCCAGTGGCTGGATATTTTTCCAAAATAGCTCTCTCCTTTGCAACCTGTGCCAAGTCAAATTCCCTAAGCAGCTGCTCCTCTGTTATGTTTGCTTTTGGGGCCCTCTAGCCACACCAAACAAACTTCGCACAGCCCCGCATCAACAAGTCTATGCCGTGTTTTGGGTTCTTCAGTGCACGTACCCGAAAGTTCCCCCCGAAAGTTAATTTCCCCGTTAACGCACTTTAACCTTCATTTCCCTTTTAACTCCCGTTATAAATTGGACAGGGATGCCAGCAATGGAAGCTCATATACAGGCCGGAGGCACGCGAGGCATGCAATACGTCATCACTTTTCTTCTGGCCCTACAAGAGGACGCGGACACAATAGCACAAAAGCTTGGAAGTTAATCAGAAGGAATCCATTGATCTAACCTTTCAGGCTGCCTCCGCTGACGTAAGGGCGACGCCGGCACCGCGAGAAACTGCAAGGTCCCATCCTCTTCACCAGGATCGGCACAGGACCCGTTTTTGGCCGAGGTCACAGGGATGAATTCATCCAAGGATTCGCGGGCGAGGACCGCAATGGTGGGTAGATCCTTCCGTGGCGTACAAGGGTAACTCCGACTGAAATCGGGCGACGCATTCCGTCCGCCGACTGCCCCCTCGGAGAAGGAATATTCTCGCAGTTCCGTATGACTAACCCCCGTGTAGTCCGAGGACTCGGGTGTCGTGCAGGTCGAAGAATTGTCAAGTGCATCCACCGTCTCCGAGCTACAAGACGCCGAGCCCGTCGCTGGTATGTTCGACTCGCTTGTCGCGGTCCATACGTTGCTTGTACCCGCTTCCGTCAAATCAATGTCACTCCAGTGCCGCGAAGTCACGCGGCACGTGACGACCCTCCCTGTAAGTGGTCCCTCAGGAGCAGCACAGCTACTGCAGTAATCCTCCTCATCATCCCCGTCCAAATCGACAGGTCCTACCTGGTCTTCGCCGTCGTCGAACGTTTTGGACCTGGGCGACCACTGCTCCGATTGACTTAGACTCCGACCATGGTGCGGATGAAGGTGGTGGTGGTGGCCGGCGACCCCTGGGCGATGGTGCGCCTCGCAACCAGAGCCTTCAGCAGCGGCCACGGTCTCGGCTTCGCTCACACTTTGGGCGCGGGTTAATACCGTAGGACGGTTCCATTTCCGGCGCACGGCGTAGTGACGTCGATGCGGGAAGCTGTTGCAAGCATATGAAGGACGTCGCAACCGGGGGCTTTCCGCCATTGTTCGATATTGTTGTCATGGAGAAGCGATCGTACCGACAACTTTCCCTCCTGCCTAACAACACTCACTTGATAACAAACGCCCGTTTCCCCAACACAAAATCGAGCAATCGGAAGAAAATCCCGTATCCCGCGCGAGTTAGAAAACCGCTAAGGACCCTTACAGCAACCGCAATTATAATAGCAAACACAGCCGTTTGCTGCGCTACGGTCGCAGTAGGTCGTTACCACGACAAGTGGGCTTGTTTGAACCGATAAAAGAGAGAAGCCTTCACTGCTACAATGGATCAATTCGTCACCAGTTAAATAAACATCTCACACCACCGCAATTTCACTTCCCCGCGTCCACATGGAAAAGCGAAGCCGTGATCGCCTCCTACAATTCAGCCCCAGAACAATAGTTCCCTGCGGAGAGCTCTCGTCTCCTCAAATAAACACACTCTCACACACATTCACAGTAATATCTTGACCAAGTCTGGCGTGCGTTGATTAGCCTAACATAGAATGACGCAAGGCGAACAGCCCACCGACATCACCACAAAATCCACCGCACCTTGACACACATTACTTTCAATTAACTTCTTAAAGCAATCCTCGATCTCTTTATCTTGAAAAAATCTCCCCAATGGCCAGCCCCAGGCCAGTTATACCTCCGCAAAATGTCTTATCGATCAAACTCCTGATATCGGTGCAAGAATTCTCCGTAAAAGTTCCGTAATAAAAATCCTCCAGCACGTTCTCTCTCCACTTGGCACTTCCTTGAGCAACACCTCTTCTTCACTCGCCCATTTTTCAAAACAACTCGCTTTTTATATAACAAAAGGAGGATCACAAATGGAGGGAAGCCTTGGAGCAATACCGCACAATGTTTCCACCGTTTAAATCTCGCAACGTAGCCTCAATTCGCACCGTTGCCGTCCTCTCTCGTTTTCTATCACGATCGAATAATCCAAATACAGAGCGAGCGTACTACTCCCGCTCACATGGCACGGCAACCCCACCGGTCCTTCGATGCTCAACTGAGAGTGCCGCGTACAGCGCCCTGGCACAAAAGGCGTGTACCCCAGCCCGAAGAACCGAGACCGAAGCGAAAACGTGCAAGAGTGCCAACCGCACAGAGGCTGCTGCACCCAGCGATGCGCATTTTACCTTCACTTCACTTCCGAAATCCACCCATACAGCCAAAACCGCATAGCCAAACGAAGCAAAAAGACAAACGAAACCAAATGAGAAAAAAAGGCGCAGCAAAAAAACGACACCCAGACACAGCTTCGAAGGAAAGGATTCGTCTCGAGCCCATGAATATTCCACGTTGCATGCCAAGATGATACCCAACGCTATTATTAACCCGCTTGTACAGTACCTAAGAAACCAGGTAAAAATGATTACGATTGAATCAATAGTCCGCCAAAAGCACAAGCTTTCGTTGCCAACCCGGTAAGTTAACCTTAACCGTCTCTTCGGCGTGTTGTGTGGCGGGGCATGTAGTCTACACGCATAGGCGAAAGCCCGGGTTATGAATAACTGGCTAACCCAAATTTTTAATTGAACCGTAATCATGCATGTCATGTGCAGCGAAACACGGGACTGGGCGCGTAAAGAGAATTTGAGGATAACACAAAACCAGGTCTTTAAAAAAATTGTTTGGGAGTTATGCCCGGATCAAGCTGAAATAGTTAGCCCCCCAGGTTATCTCTCACTTTCTATGCATATTTATATAGTTCCAACTCCTACACCAAATGGTCGTTAATCTGTTCTGAACTTCTTGACCTTCTTAGCTCCCACCTCTCCAATCACAAATCCCTGAATAGCAAAGTTCCCAAGTCTGACGTTATCACGTATTACACGACATACGCGACCGTCAAGCAAGCTTCTCGGTAGCAGTAAGGTATAGTACGGCATTAAAAGTAATGTTTTGGGACGAAAGAAGCAGTAATAAATAACAACCAGAAAGACAGAATAAAAGAGGAGACTAGCATTAAACGAGTCTTTTGTACTCTTATTGTCTGCAACTGGGAGATCTTTTCCTACTACTGAACATATAGAATGCAACAATGAACTTTTCGTCCTATAGCACTTGCAGCTTAACAAGAACGAAAACTGGAAAGGTGAAGCTTCCCGCATGAAGGCGAAGCTTACAACGTTTCTTAAACAGTTTAGGTTGCCTTTAAGTGAGTTTCCATCTCCTAACCTCATCATAGCTAGGGTCTATGCCTGTAAAGTGAGTGCTAGGTCTATATCCCAACCCCTTTCAAGTGTTGTGTACTGTTCTTTGAGACTAATTTATCATCAAGCAGGAGTGACGAAGTACTTGTAGATTCAAGAGAAATTCTCGGAACGAGGCAAGTTTAACATTCTATTATATATCCATAATAGAGGCTCATCTATATTCCATTCTTCTGCCCGTAACGTAACGTACAAGGCAAGACACGTAATACACAAAATACTGAAAACGCCGAGGTAAGAAAGAAACGGAAACGTTTACAAAAACTTATTCAATAGATGCCGCTTATCACTGGTTATTAGAATCAGCCGCTTTACGGAATCCAATTTTAAAGGACCGATTCCAAACGATACATTGCATGGCATTTTAATCAATTATTAGAGTCACACTTTAGGATATTCCAATCCATTTCGAAAGAAGCTTCACATGCACCGTCACGAAACTACAGTAGTGACTGCAACATGGGATTCGCATATTGACCAACGACCAACGTCGTTTCGAACGTACCTGTCATTTCCAGCCTACTACTATATGCATAGTGGGAAATCCCTTCTAAACTTTCCAGTCAATTAAATGAGCAGGTTATTCAATTGAATGGCCAGTTCCTTTAATTGACTGGGAAACATACAAGGGATATCGTGTTTAGAACCTTCCTAAGTGTAGGAGTAGGCTTCAAAGGCTCAGAGTTAGTTGTGTTTTGGATGTGTGGTTATCCGCATCTACTTTATTTAAAACACGCAACAATCCGGGGAAAATCCGTTTTGTTAGCTTCAAGTTCCTAGAATCTTGTTTCCAAGTAATTTTTTATCGAGGTAAAATAAAAAAAATGTGCCTTCGGAAATGCAGAGCATTCCAGGGTTAACCTTTTTGTAGCTTTTGGCAGCATGCTGGCAAAAGTATATAGGAAAGTAAAGCCCATTAGCCTAGCTTCTTTCCGGAGAACCCCGTGCGTTTCTCGGAAGTCCTGCAATGAAGCTGAGGAGACAAACGTCTACGTTATCTCTGCTGCAAGAGATGCTTCTTACTTTAGCCAAAGCTTCGCGTGGATGCCGTGGACATCTTGACAACTCCCTCGGTGAGCGCTGAACAGCATCTCTTTAAAAATCCCCGACAGACCGCTAATAACGCCGACCATTAACTTCGGCTTAAAAAGGGACCGACACGAAAATATAGGGCAGTGATGTGTAAAAAGATGGACTCTTAAAAGCCGCAAGGATCTAAAAACAATCTGGGGAGTAGTTGTAAACGTAAACGGTACCGGGAAGGGGGCGTGACGAAGGAAAATTAACGGTTAGGCGAAACCTAATTGCAGACAATTCTTCAATTAAAGTCCGAAATGGGAGTAGTCCCGAGTCCTGGAACACAACGAGAGAAAGAGCGCGACCCAAAATCAATGTTCGCGTAAGCCAATCTTTACTTTTTGTGCTTTTTTGGACGGGGGGTCCCCAACATTGTTCCGAATGACAAAAAACAAATGAGAGGCGCCAAAGTTTAGTATTCTACTACCTACGTCGTTCCGTTCGCTCTGGCCATCGCCGAGGCGTAGGCGGCTTTCAATCAATAACATTCATTACGCCCCAAACTTATATTGTCTTGCAAAGTCTGGGCTGGCGTGCTCAAGAGCCAAGATCAACGAGAAGGTATACCTTCGAGACCAAAGTCCTCTCGTTTACGGGAGGTTAAAGGCAAAAAAACGAAGCAACACTCTTCGAAAAAAAAATCGACGCAACTAAGCCGAAAACGAAAACAGCCTAGCAAGGGTTTCTTCTCTACCTGTTTTGTTAATGAAACTAACCCAATAAAAGTGCACCTAGTTAAACAGTCAAGGCTCTGTTGCAAAATGAAAAGAAAAAACGCCCAAGGGGACAAGAATCCACGTCCGAGATTGCCGCATCAACACCGCAATTAGCGCCCGAACAAAAGAACACAAATCACACCCAACCTATTTTTACATCAATTACCTAGCATTCTTGGTTTGCCGTGAGGATCCTTGTTTTTACTGTAATGAGCCGCGAAAAACTCTCCGTCACGCAAAAATTTCCAAAAGAAGTAAAATAAAACACAGTCGCTTTGTTCAAATCATCGTTTTCTTCCATCACACTCAGTTTTCTTTGCACCAAGCACGCAATTTTCTTCCCAACCAAATACAATGGAGAGATAGGAGGGCCATTCACCTGTCGTCACCTGCTTTTGCTGCCATGACCACAATAAACATGTGTTCCCTTTCTGAGTCATACAAGTATTGTACCTTCGGTCTCGTGGGTTTCTCTTCCGCTTTTCCTCTTCCTTTTGCTGTGTCGTGTCGCTTGCACAGATTCTCGCTTTGTGTCCCAGTTTCTACGGCTATGCCTGAGAATCAGTCGTTTGCCGGCACGCCCATGATTTCCTCTAGAAATCTGCGAGTCCTGGAAACGACCAAGTGCGTCAGTAAGAGCAAGACGTCATTAATAAGCTTACGCGTCAGTTATTGTTTGTTATTTTTTTCGCTTTCTCACATATCAGTAAGCTATTGGTATATTGATTCATACTCATAGCTGACCCTAGAGGATAAGACTCATACGAACCCCATGACGCCTCCCACTACCGCTGTCAAATGAAGAGCTGTGACTGTTCGGTTCGATATATAGAGCTCGCTGAATAAGAGATAAGAGGGTGCCCAGATTGCAGTAAAAAGGCGAATTGCTTGCACATATGTCAAAAGCTACATTCCCACCATCGGGCTTGGCAAATATACGCGAGAGCACGCACAAACACATCAGGTGGCACGTAAACGACATGCGTGAGACCCTGCTTGCAAAAATAAATTCCCAGCTGTTAATTCGGAAGTAGTGATAGTCCTTCCTGAGGCCATTTACGGTCCTCCAAAGGGACAGGAAAGTACCGTACCGCATCATTGTTCGTAATGACACGGTTTCCTTTTATGTATCCTTACATTAATATGGGCGGAAAAGTCTTCGCTTTGGCTTTGGGAATCTTGCGATTCTTTTGTTTGTTTGTTTTTTTTACTCTAGGAAGTACGTATGTATATACAGGCAATGCAATAGTCTGTTAGCTGCTTGTCTAAATAAGGATATAATGTAAGACCTAATTCAAGGGAGAAAGTTCCGTGGGGGCAAAGTGAAACGCCGTAAGCAAGGTGAAATCCTTACCTTGATTCCGTCCAAGGTGGGTTGCTGCACGAAGAAAATAACTCAGGTGAATGTAGAGATTCGTAGCTAAAATCGACAGGACTCAAGTCTTCGAAAAATCCTGGCATCCAAAGTCCAGCCATGGAAAGGAGTTTGCTTGGTTCTGAGGTAGGTGTAGCAAAAATCGGATGTCCCATTAATCCATAGAAATTCACAGTATTTTAAGACACTTCTATAAAGGCCACAGTTGCGCAATAAGCTGGACGCTTAAATTAGGCTGTCAAACAGGAGAGGAAATACACACATCTGAAAGAAATTAAGAGCATCAGTTTCCGAAATATTAATTTTTCTTTGCATACGAAATAAGCAAAATATAGCTATTACAACGCTCGCTCATTTGAATATTGGCACACGTATCCGTTAAATCTGTAGACTGAGTGGTGAGCTGTCCTGCTTTTCATATTTATCTCTATTGGCTCATTGTGCAAGATTCTAGATAAGAAAGCAATGCGGTTAACAACAAAGTGCTTAACAAATTTACCAGATAATATCGCCTTTTGGCTTTTGCACTTGGCCTGCGAATCAAGGCGGATTATGGAATGTTCGGTTCCAAGGATAGTTATCACAACGTCAACATGTACAGGAATAGGAGGTGGAAGCTCTGATTATGTCCTTGTACTATTCTACTGTACAATATTTCCTGATTTGATTAATCCACAGATTTCGTTTCACTTCATGCGTTAACGTTAACCATACACAGCTGCTTTCACTTTAATAGAGTTAAAGTAAGTCAATGAGCTACCTTCTTGACGGCAAGAACGTTTCAGTAAACTGGTTTCCCAACCTGTTGCCCTACACCATGCTGTTGCCATGTTCCAACGTTCTTTACTAGCTTGACGAGGTTGAGATTATCCCAGTACGTTGAAAATACGATGCAAGTCTAACGTCAGCAAAACGCTTCGCGCGCCACATGGCGCTGAAAATATTTGAAATTTTGGCGCGCAAAAAGACTAACGATTTTTCCGTTTCTTGCGCAACATGGAACAAAGTGTTGCGCAAAGTTCTGCTAAACATCAGGAGCGAATAAAACAAGGGCAAATATAAATAGGCAAATATCCAAAGGGTATATTTCCATTCTCACTGAGAACCGAAGACTTGCAAAGAAAATAGTCACACAACAATTCTTGGACAACAAGACCACGTCACTCCAAAACCGAGTCAATTTGCAACCATAGTAGTCAACAGAAAACCAATACTAAGAAAGAAAATTATGTCAAGTTATGCACCTGTCATCATGTGACCTATGCCAGACATTACTAATTGGTTAACCGCGGTCACTTGGAGTATGGCTGCGACTACGAGATCGACGAGTATCACGGCCGGGACGACGACTGTAGAAAGCATGTTTTTCTATTTCTCTTGGCTGTCGATTTAATCAAATTACCTGTCTTTGAATGTAGATTGTACATCTCTGCGAGGAGAACGACTGCGTGATCGTCGTGCAGGTCCAGACCTAACCAGAACACCAATCTTATTAATAGCTGATTAACGAACAAAAATATTTCCTGTCTTGACCAAAGAGAGAGAAAAAATAAAATAAAATAATAGAACTGCATACTTAAAAACCCCAGAACTTAGAAACCCTTGCTTAGTTTTACTCTCGTCTAGTTCATTTTAGGTATACCGTGCTTTGATGACCAGCAACGGGATTTAGGCAAGAGAAGTTCCTCTCGCATTGTGGTCTGCTGACAGTGCTGGTGTGTAGCTTTATGCTGGCATTTTTTTGAGCAAGAAGCTTATTTGAAGGAGTAGCTCAATGCTGAAGGATTGTTGGAGATGGAGATGAGAAACAGATGATGTGGAGGGATGAAAGTGGATGTCGCGGAGACCCTGGAATTTTGGGCATCTGGGTTAATTCAAGTCAAACTGACCAGAAAAGGTGACAAAAAATCAACAGAAAAGGCCGCATATACGCGCGGATGCCTTGCCGTTAATACCTTAATCAGAAGATAATGGTGGGAGAAAATATACACAAAACGGACATGTAAAACAAGTCAATAACACATACCGTCCTCCATTTGAATCATTGCGGCCTTTATACGGTTCATATCGCGGGGAACGGCGGTTTCCATCTCCTTTACCGCCATCTTGACGCTTTCGACCGGTCGACATTTGTACACGAATTTTGTTCCCGCAAAATCGTCTAAGCAAAAGCATGTTACTTGAAAAGTTCTAAATGGTTGTAAATCTAAATGATGCATGCTTACGTTCCATCAAGTTCTTTTACAGCATCTTCTGCGTCACGTGGATCTTCAAATTCGACAAAGGCAAAGCCAGGCGGATTTCTAGCAATCCAAACGTTCTTCAAATTGCCATATTTGCTGAAAAGTCCCTCCAAATCTCCACGAGCAGTTTCTGATTCCAAGTTACCAATGTATACTTTGCATTCCAAATCCCATTCACGGTGGCGTGACATGTTCGCGTTAATAAAGGAAAAACTCTGTTTACAAGCTTGAATTTCTCTTTATTTTGTGTACGAAAAAAAGCTATTTCATTGGTGAGATGTAATTCGTAAACCTTCGTCACCGCGACCGCCCCTCTGTAAAAGCACGCTATGCGGCATTGCCAAGTGTAGAATTTCGTACATTTTGCTTTATTTTCTATGGGCATGAGTACTTCGTAGGTCATAAAAGAAAATTTTTAACACTCATAAGTAATTACATTTTCTCGGCAACTACTTTATGTTAACGTATTTTACGTTATTTTGTGTTATTGTATACCTAAAATTGGAGCAAGTGGGAGTGTGGATAAAATGCGAAACGGGAAATGTTAAAGCGCGAAACCAACTACAAAACAGCTCTCATTGGACGACGACTGCATGCCTCGAATACCTGTTTGATTATTTATGGGAATAAAAGTAAATTAACCGAAATTAAATCATTATTACTATTTATAATTTTGTGTTTGGCATGATTTCGCTCGTGGGGTTTCGAAGGTTTCGCTGGATCGTTTCGCATTTCGGATTTTCGCTTCTTACATGATATATCTTCCTCACCTGGGCATGGGCGGAGCTAGCAAAATCGATGTTGTGGACGCTAAGCCGGTATTAGTTCGTTGGGTTAATTTAAATCCACTTGAGACCAGAGGATTCGTATTTGAATCAGGTAAATTTTGCTGTTCTCCTTGGCCTCGGGTTCATTCATTGTTCTTTAGACATCACCGCCTCGATAATGTCGCGCCATAGAGAATGGGATTTGCAATGCAAGGTTTACGTTGGGAATCTTGGACCCAACGCAGCCAGAGCCGATTTAGAAACGGCGTTTAGTAAATACGGAGCTTTGAAAAACGTTTGGGTCGCTCGAAACCCTCCTGGATTTGCATTTGTCGAGTTTGAAGACACCCGGGATGCCGAAGACGCAGTGAGGGCGTTAGATGGCTCGTAATTATAATAATCTTTCCTATGACTAATAGTGGGTTCCACTAGCTACACTGGTGCAATATTTTTGGCAGCGCGTAAGCGTTTACATGTTTCACACACTGAGTGCCAAAATACGGCACCAGTGCAGCCAGTGGAACGCGGTAATAAGGTAAAACCTGCGAGTTTGATTGTTGACTAATTTTATTTTATTTATTTTTTCCTTTGAAGTCGTTTGGGTGGAGATAGAATTCGCGTTGAAATGTCTAGTGGCCGGCGCCGGAATACTAGAGGAGGAGGGAATGGTGGAGGCGGAGGCGGCTATAATAATGGCGGACGTCGCGGTGGAGGTGGACGCGGCGGAGGAAGGTATAGTAATAAGCCAGTTTTTCATTTATTCCCAGACAGTAAAACGCAATTTCCCCCGCTCTCTCAGGCGCTTTTCTCCAAGAGGGTAAGTCTGGACTACTTCTAATGTCGGTATAGTTTGGGTGTCTTTTTGTGGGCAAAGACTGGTTGTCGTGTAAAAAGTCGTGTAAAAAAACCTTTGTTACTCCTTGTTCTCAAGTTGACGAGGTTTTTGAAGGATTTGGATTTGATAGGCTTCTGTCGTTCCCCAAGGCCGTTCATTCATCCTACAACACCGTAATGACACGTTGATTTTGCCAACACCTACTTGCTTCTTGCCAGCACCGAGCTTCTTCCTCGTGACAATTTCTCGTTGTGACAGCCTACACATAGACATCCGTGTCAGCCGTTCCCTGCATTTTTTCTGCTCAACAACCTCATCCGTGGGGCTCAGCTCAAAATGCACGCGTTTTCCCCCAGCTCATGAAAACAGAATCAGCATAAGTCGGTTGCAAACAGGGGTGAACAAGGTCATCTAGAAGGGGGTTGCAAATCAGTTAGCTGCCCAGGCTCTACTAGCTCATGTTACCTCTGCAGAGTAAGCCTTTACTTATAATGTTCTTCTAAAAATATGCCATATAGCCCATCAACGTGTTGACCGGTCTTGCCACCTATCTCATCCCCTACACCCTTTCTTATTTAGACCCCGTTCTCCGCGACGGAATCGTTCCCGTTCCCGCGAGCGCACTCGTGATCAACGTTCTCGTTCCCGGTCCTACTCCAGAGAAAATAGGTATTTTCAAAGTCTCATTATGTTATTTTTCAATATTTATTTTATTTTTCCAGTCGTTCTCGCTCGCCGAATTAGAAGATCCCTCGGATTATAAGCATATTATTTCGTCTTACGTTGTGTCATTGTTTCAACGTTAACGACCTTGGTGTTTATTTGCACAGAAAATTTCGAGATTTCCCCCTCTATTCCTTTATAGCATGGTGTCGGTTTTTGGTCCCTGTAACGGGCAACGAAACTTCCCGTGTACCAGAAGAAACATATACACACCCATTACACTGTCCAAATACAAAAATTAACTCTTACAAATGTGTTCGTTTCTCCCATGTTTTGTTTATTTCCATTCTAAATCCTGCTCCTAAGCTTCTACACAAAGAAAAAAAAACCTTACTCGACAAATAATATGTTTGAATACTTCGAAAGTTTTACTTCGACTTGTTCGCTTTTCCTTTTTTTTCAGGGTTTCGAATGCAGATTCAAATGAACATCTCGATATTAAAACTGTTCGTAATGTCAATATGATTAAAGAAAAGGGAAACGAAGGAAAGAACCATTAGCCATGCACAACGACAGCACAGGAGTTTTTCACCTTTGAACTAATGACGAGCACGATGAATGTCTCTATCATCTCGTCTCCCACGATCTGAACGATCTCGAGGTTCTCTGCTGTCTCGGTCACGTTCTCGCACTTCGCGTTCCCTGGGTTCGATAACGGGCTCGCGTCGCTCACGGTGATCTCTTTCCCTTTCACGATCGCGCTCCAGGACACGCTCGCGGTCTTTCTCTCTGTAACGGTCATCGTAGTATCTTTCGTCCCGCGGTTCCCGACTACGTTCCCGGTAATCACGTTCACGGTCCCGATTCCGATCCCGTTCGGTTTCACGTTCCCTTTCGCGGTCCCGATCTCGATCGCGTTCTCTATCGTGACTTCTCGATCTCTCCCTAAGCATATGTTACAAGATTATTATTGGTAACTTAACCAAATTGATCTAAAATAACCCAATAAGACATGCGAAAACACACCTTGGACGCTCAGCACTGCGACCTCGATAGTCTCTCTCGAAACGCGTATCGCGTTCTCGTTCGCGTTTCCTATCGCGATCTAAATCGCGTTCTGCACTCCGCGAACGATGGCGCCTGGAGGACCCATGCCTGGACTCTCGATCCCGTGACCGAGACCGTCCACTACCTACAATGACGCCAAATAGGTTAGAAAAGAACCAGAAATTTTTTAAAAATCATAAGTATATACTTCGCTTAGCAGAATAACTTTTGGCTTCAATTCCATGGAGCGTATCCTCCAAGGATCCTACCAAGACTTTGCAACGTTCGTCACGAGCGACTTTGGACTGCTTGATGAGTGAAATGGCGGTGACCAACGTTTCAATCGCACTGGAATAATCGCCGGTGGCAGCATCGGTTACCGCACGAGTAATTGCGGAACTGGAAACGGTGCGGTTTCGTGACATGGTTTCTTCGAATTCTGCTTCAGACAAAGCCGGCCCATCGTGGCGCATATCAGGGGGGAACTGTTCAAACTGTTCAGAAATATAAGTTATCGATGCTGCTACAGGGCATTTATTAAGATTAATACATTATTTGGAGGCGGAAATCCAGGTGGCCCTTGATGTGGAGGTCCTTGATTGGGCGGGAAAAATGCAGGGTTAACATGTGGCGCAGGAGGCGGACCTAATCAAGCAAATATGGTTATTTAGTAGCTAAGTAATGCCCTTTTCCCCACCCCAACCTAAGTGCTTTAACATTTTTCTTCTCAATAAATAAGTAGCCAAAGAAAAAACACGAAAATTTCGAAATTGATCCTACTATCCGAAAGTGATTCTAATAACCGATTAAAGTGCAACGAAATATAATTTGGAATCGGTACTTTCAAATTTGACTCCATAAAGCGACTGATTCTAATAACCAGTGATCACAATAAGCGGCATCTACTGTATATATATATAAAAAAAAAAAAAAAAATCCTTTTCTATTACTAACCTCTAGGAGGCATGCCTGGAGGACCATGATGCGGAATTCCATGATGAGGGAAGCCTAGCAACCGAATGTGTAATTAGTATAGCTGATAATGCAACATACGAAAGATTTATAAATCACAACCGAATCTTGGTTTACATACCAGGAGGGCGATTCCAATCTGGGCGTGGTGGTGGGCCACGTGCATCCATATGAGGTCCTCGCATATTCTAGTTAAGTGTATCGTCTAATTATTTATTTTATTTATTTATTATATATTAGTATCCTATCATATTATTTAACTAGCCGCTATTATCACGAAGGTGGAAATTTACCATGCCCGGAGGCGGTCCGCGTGGCCCTGAGAATTGTGGCGGCATTCCCATTCCATACGGGTCCTGAAACCCAGGGGGCGGTCCCTGATGTCCTTGTGGACCATGGCCTGGTCCATGGGGACGGTTTCCTCCACCTTGCATACCCATTGGTGGCAGCCCAAGACGATCTGGTCCTCCAGGTAACAGCATGCGAGGAGGTGGTCCACCCATGCTACCAGCAGCCACAAGGGGTGGTCCCGCAAATCCTGGCGATGGTCCACCAGATAAACTAAGCGGAGGGGGGCGGCTACCAGGGCTGGGAGCTCGAGGTGGGCGTGTCTTGGCTTGTGACTCGAACTAAAAAGACGTTTAGAAAATTAAACCAACCTTTAAAGACTTCCTGGTATTTTATTTTAAAAAAATTAATTACCTGATTCAGAGCTTGCTTGCTAGTATAGGTAACAGCAGGTTGCTGACCATGAATTTCCTTTTTCGGCAACCGATCAATAAGCATTCGTGCACTTTGCTCGGAATTGACGATGACAGCACAAAAACCTTTGGATTGCCCATTAGCGCGGTTTTCATGAAATTTGATTTCAATTATATCAGGTACACCAACGCCGGAACAAGCATCCATTAAGTCCTGATCTGTGGTCCACTGTGAATTTCCCCAGAGAAGGGAAATTTTTTAAAAAGATAAAAAAGAAAACAAGCCAGTCAGCACACAAGGAGCTTTGATAAATCGCAAAGAAAATGCCACAAGAGAGACAGAAGAGTGCTTGGTATACCGACTGTATTGGGGGCACACATGGCATACCCAACTTATCCGGCACCACTTCACTTTGTGTCGCCTGATCTGCATTATTCCCATTCTTTTCAACTTCAATCAGTCGTCCCTTACCCTTCAATAAGTATACATATACACGGTCATGTTCTTACTTCTTTGGCACAACCTTTGTAGACAAGTTCCAACAAAAAAATGGACTGGAGACATACAAAATGTTTGCTTGTCTAGAATGGCTGTACCAGTATGGTTACACAATTGCATGCATCTTAAAATACGTTAAAAAAATGAGGAAAAAGGAACGAAATCTAATACAGCCTACAAGCCTCCACAGACATGAAAAAACTCCCAAGTGAGTCCACAAAACGGACACCTTGGCTCAATGCAAATTCACTTCCGTTACAGGATTAAAGCATTTCTTTTAAGCGTTTCCAGCCCCAAACTTTCCCAGATTTTTTCTTATGTGGTGTCATACATGTTTCCAATTACGGATATCAAGTTTTGCTTACAGTACAAAACGGGATACAGCGGAACCCTTGAATTTTGTCATCGACCTACATAATCTGAGTTGATCCCCATTTTCTTTGTCTCAATCATGCAATAAAAGCTACAAAAAAACCTTATGACCGTCATGGTAAGGAGCTTAATTTGAATCGTATTGGCAGGATAAAACAAAAATGATCATTCTACGTGATTAATAAGATTCCCTGACTGGAATTTTGTGGCGGAACATACATGAAGTAATAGCCTGATAGCAGTATTAACAGGGTTTACGAGTCCTAATACAGATTTCATATCCATACCTTATCACACATGAATATTATCGTTTCAGTTACAGTGAACATTCATAACGTTGTGTTTGGCCTAACCGTTATCTTTGGCGATGGACCATTAAGAGCATGCACATGATGAAGAGTGCAAAAAAAACTTACTTAACATACAAAAAGTAGGGAAAAAAATTAGCAGCTAAACAAAAATACACTTTTCAATAATGGTGGGGAAACAACCCAGTAATAATAATCAAACAGCTTGCTTACCCATGTCAAATTGCCTATATAAAGTTGCACCCTCTTTCCAGGTTGAGTTATGGATCCTCCTGAAGTGTTTAATGATGGAGCAGGCGAAGGTCCTCGTGCTAAGCTTCGTTCTCCTATTCCTTGACTTGATCCTATAGCCGCTGCTGGTGAAATCCGTCCATTGGTATCCTTTGCTTCACTGGACGGAGCAGTTATCACGTCATTGTACAGGTCTTCTCCATCTCCGCCAAATTCCTCCTAAGTCCATCAAATGCCTTAATTAGCTAAACTTAGGATGAAAATAACATACAATGGCATGGCAGACACGATCTGACGTTGCACCGGCTTACAGCCGGCCAAGCGTTGTTAAACCGCAAAAGTTACGCAAAACACAAAGGAAGGGCGGTTAGCAAATCCTTTTGAATATTGTTAAGGCGAATCACAAGCTCGCATAATTTATTGAAAAATAAACAAACACTGCAAACGCTACAAATCGGTATTAATTTTAAATCCAGGTTACACTTACCTGAGGAAAACTGTCTTCTATATCGTCTGCATAAATATCTAGATCCAACTGGTCGGCCATTTTCCAGGCGTTATGCGGTAGGAAAGCGGTGGCTTCTCGTCGTAATTCTTGCTTTCCCCTGGCGGTCGACTTGGGCAACCTTTATAATGCGCTAGAGATGGCGTTGGAGAATGCAAGCATTATTTGAAAAAAAAGAGCGAATAGAAAATAAATTTCCTAGTATTTTTAAATAATGACACATGGTAGTTCCTTTTTTTATCACACTATTGGCTCTATTAAAAGGCTTTACCCAATATCGATCAAACTTCGGAATAGAAGGGAATATCAAGCGGAAAATTTTTAACAAGCTCAAGTCATGGCACACAATCGGAGACCTCGTTTGTAAATATTTTTTTCTCGTACGCAGAGACGGAAAGCACGATAATCAGGGCGGACGGATATACAGCTTTCAAGTTCTATATATCATGAGGGGGCGTGGGGATTGGAGAGAGATAGAAAGACAAAATCGAAACTTGAATACGTTACTCGAAAATTACTCGAAAATTAAAAGATAAAAACAAAAAGAAACAGCGGTAAGAACATATCTTACCTACGACTTGAAAAAAAGCCAATAAGAAAGGAATTGGAAAAGAGACATGCATACTATGGCTAAGACCATATCTTGTACATTTATCCGCGTTTCTTGCTGTCGACAATTCATGGCGACAGTTTCCAACAAATGATGAATCCGACCCAGCTTCTCCTGTGTTTCCTTCTGTGTCGCTTCCAGCTGTCGCACTATGCTTAGAACACTACGAGGAAATTACAGTTCAGAATTGGAAAATGACAGCACAGAAAACTAGAGCTTTTTACCTGACTTTATCGCTTTTATCCTGCTTTCTCGCAATTTCTTGGTCAGAAACTTCGCTGTGGGGAGCTTCTCCATCAGCTGATGAGGAAGCACTTCCTTGTTTAACTTTGCTCTTATTTCCCATTCCGTTGATATTGATAGCTTTTGACGCTCGGCCTGGAGCTCGGCCCAATAATCGCGCTCGAAATTCCCGGGCACCACCTTCTCCTCCTTTACCTCCTCGCTCGGAATGCTCCACACTAACAATACTCGCAGCTCGGATCATAGGTGTCCGGTGCATAGTTTTGTTAGCAATTACAAAGTTGGCCTCGTACTGATGCAAGTCATTCCGGGGATCCCATGGTCGCATGTCTGCATGGCGATACGTCCAACAGCCCGTAATGATGTCTTGCTCGAAACAACGCGGCGTCCAGGTCAACCCTTGTAACTTGCGTTCTTTGGCTGCTGTTCGCTGTGCTTCTTCCAACAAAGTTTTCTCTTCCGTGGCAGCTTCCTAGGAAATATCACCACAATGAATTGCATGAAAAAAAGAACGAAATTTGCTTGTTACTTGATTATCATGGCGAATAGCTTGCGTTACATGCTGCCAGAGCCTCTCGGACTCAAAGTCGTCTTGTTCCGTCTGTGGGACTACCATTCTCTTAAGTCGACGAGCTCGAGTCTCTGGAGTAGAATTCCACAGAACGTGTTCTTCACCGGTACGTTTGTCTTGAATATAAATGGCTCCATCCCAATGCCCCGAAAGGGTTGCCAGTGTTTCTTTGCCCAACCGTAACTTTCCGGATACGTAATTGGTCAGTTCACTTTTCCCTCCCAGTAAAGGCTGAATGTTTACCAGGCGCCCCCAGAAGAAGATAAAAAATAGCTTTTAGTGTAACTCAATTTGCTGATAAATCGAAAAAATATAAAAACATGGAAGTGGGACTCACCTTCAACTTGAATTCCAAATCGGCTCTATAGCCAGTCTTTTCACATTCAATCGAGACTTCGCCGCCCAGCTCCATAGTCAGAGCGCCATAAAGAATGCCTTTGCAGTGGGCGTAAGGCATATTCAAGAGGTAATCTTCACCTCGTGGCAGCAACGTAAGACGTGCTGAGCCTTCTAATAAAGCCGACAAAGAATTGCCTGCAAAAAACATACAGAGAAACGGAATTGATCCATCACACTCTTTTACTATCATTGCTAGCCAAGAAAAATTGCGGCAAAAAAAAAGGAAAGGAAAAGTGGGAGTTACCGTAGTATTTGGATTTGGCCAGAATAGACGCCGACAATGTAAAACCCTCTTGTCTGTTTGTCACGTAAAAGGCCGAAACGGGCGGATGGTGTGAAACCTAATAAATTACAGATAAAAAAGTGTAAAAAACAATCATCCTTCGTTGACAAAAACATACTAAAAAATCGTCTATTGCCTTATAAATAGGACTTCTTCTTTACAGAAAACAAAAAATCAATGCTAACTAGTTTGGACCGGGAACATTACTTGCTCTGCGATGTAGAAAGTTCGCGATCCCGAAGGATGCTTCCAACAGCACCGGAACACTTCGCCCAAAATTGGATTGTATGGTTTTTTTAAACCTTTGGGCTTTTTATAGAAGCCAGACAGGTACCACTGCACTACCGTTTTCATCCGCGTAAAAGGGTCATCTTCTTGCACTGCCCTATACATATAACACCGGGCAAGAGATCATCAGTCTTCTATACTTGCAAACTTTTTCTTTCTTTTTAAAAAAATGTATCGTGCTTTAAACTATTAAAACCTAAACTGGCAACAAAAACTTCTTAACTTTCCAAAGTTAATATTTCCTGCGCCAAAGTAAAGTTAAATGAAGTAAACCACACAATCACACAATTCTCTTGAAAAACAATCTGTAAATTAATATGGCATAGGTTATCATCCAGTTATTACGTCGAATTTACAATTTACACTATCACCATGGTAACCAGTGAAGAATTTGCTAACAGAAAAGGGTTAGGTCGAAAAAAGACAGAAAGATGTAGTTGAAACTTGCCTCTGACGTTAAATGGCCGAATTCGAAATGTATGAGGATAAATTTTTTTAAAAAATCGCGGAAATGACGGGAAAAATAAGCATAAAGCGGAAATCTGGAACGTAATCACAATAAGCGGCATCTTCTGTAATGCGAAAAACTATTTCATGAAAGAAGACGCTTTGATTCCGTCATTTTCTAAGGCTATTTTATTTATTTTTTTGTTCTTTAAACCCAGATTTCCCTTCGAACTTTCTCTTTTTTGTCCCTTTTTTCTATAGTATACTCTAGCACGGTCCCGAAAGAAATCTAGGTGACTTTAAAGACAGGGGGCTTACTTGGACAGGATATCGGCGTGGTAGTGGTAATCGGACAGTTTATCCAAAAAGGATCTGGGTTCTAAAATAAAAGTTGGCAGAACCACCCTCGACAAATCCATACCGGGTCTTAATTGCTTCACCAAATACCAGATGAGGGATCGATTATCATCAGCAATTTCCTCGGTCTGTTCGCCAGCCTGTTTGAAACCAAATAATACACGGACAAATTCGTTTTTAGAAAAAAATACGAAGAAAGTTGGCATTGTTCACGCTTTATCTCTTTCCCAAAACAAAAGCATCGCCCCCCCCCTCCCCCAGGAGTAGAGAGACTGACAAAAACGATTTACCGAGCCAAATTCCTCTTCGTCTTGCTCCTGGTAATTCGTTTCCACAACAGCATTAGCGATTGTCTGCTGAAGAGTACGGACTGTTTCTCCCGTTTCTTCTTCCGATTCTGATTCCGTGACAAGTGCAACTCGCTGACTTCGCAAACTGCTGTCCGGATCCTGATCACCTTTGCCGTCCGTAACGTCATTTTCGTCAGTGTGACTCGCGTCGTCCAAATCTATCAGGAAAAAGGGTCCGACGAATGGAAAACAAACAGAAGAGACGCAAAATACACATCAAGCCAGCTTCCCAAGCGGATTTACAACGGCCAACAACTACGTCACACGTCCAATACGCATTAAACCCTATGCAATATTGATTTTCAATGAAAAAAAACTAATCGAAATTTGAACAAAGCTATGCAAAGCGTTTTCATGTCAGACTTGGCATTAACCCGACGCTATAAGCCATATAAGCAACTGCATATGTACCAATGCGAGGACATTTAAGTCTCGACGTCATCTGGAAAGGCGGAATCGGTGATTGCCGCTCTAAAACGGCAAATGCATGGCTGATCTTTTGAAAAAACGGAGTAGGTGAAGGGCATAACGACGAAACTGGACTGACATGCGATGGTTGACAAGCACGTGGATGCAAATGATGATGCTCTTCCACCGGGGAATCCGACAAATCTAATCCCATCGTAAAAGACAAGGTCCCCGAAACCCAGCAGAAATGACAGAAATGACAGAATTTACAAGGGATTTATGTTAAAGAAAAGGACACCCGGAGGAGGGACAAAAGAGAAAGAGAGAAAAGATGATGCATTCCGTGAGTTGCAAATTCAACTAGAATATTGGTGTGATCAATAAGTGGCACATCTCAGATAAATGAGGAAAAAATACGGAACGAGAATAGAACTCGAGATTTCTCTCTTACCATGATCCTTGAAATGTTTTTCGCAATCGGACTCATTCCAATGTAAATCCGACGCGGTGCTCACGTCATGGGCGTGGCTTAAGTTCAAAATGCCTCCCAAGACTGAAGAGTCCGCGGACTTCTGGCTCATACTACGCATCAGTAACGACGAGCATTTCACAGCCAGCTCCAGTGCGTCCATCCAACATTTCCCGGCCGCTTGGGACGGGGCCCGGAAGATGAGATGAGACGTGGGCAGGGGTTGTACTACCGCGGCTGCCACATCATAACAAAACCCAAGCATAGGAATTGAGATGGGGAACGAGTAAAAATTTTACATGTTTAAAGTGAAAAATTGCTGAAAATGTTTCAAATCTCAGACACCGAGTTTCTTAAAGGGGTAGTAAGGTCTGAAAAAATAAAGATTAAAGGGCATGGAAACGAGCCCAGCTCACGCTGTTTAAAACCAAAAGAACTAAAAGTAAAAAAAAATCCTTTGAAGCATTGAGTAAGGTTTCAAAATGAACAAATATATCTTATAGAACAGACCGAATGAAGTGTTCTGGCTGCAGAACCCCTATGCCAATTATGCATAGTAACCGGGTAGTTACTTATTTCGCGAAATGAGCTCCACCCCTTTCCGCTAAATTTCCCATTTTCCTATCCTTTTAACACTGGGGGGACAGCGCCTTTACCTATAAGCGCATTCAAAATCGATCCCTGGACTCTTAGGATGGCACCATTGTCTTTCTTTCGAATACCCAAGCTAGTCTGCAGGTACTTTGGTTAATTTACAAGCTAAATTGAAAAAAAAACTTTTTATTCGCGCCGTTACTTGCGGGCTCCGCTGTACCATGCAGCCGCAAGCGTTACCCGCATAGTCGGAACCGCCTCGTGCGGTCCTATTGCTACGACATGGGCTCTCGGCTGCCAAGCCGACCCGAAACTTGACCAAAAGCTCTCCGGCGCGGGTTTCGGCCCGACAGGACGGCGATGGCGCGAAGAAAAGGTCACTTTGTTATGATTGAGTTTTTAAATTAAACAAAGCACCTACGGACTTGTTGGTTCACACGTCAATTAACTCGCATAATTTTAAATTAATATGCATCATCAATACTCATAAATTCATATAGGGATTATTCAGCCAGAGCACTTCATTTGGTCTGTTCTGACATAATATTGTCATTTTGAAACCTTACTCCCCCTTTAAAACAGTTGTGAAAATTGTGACAGGATATGAAAACACACATACGAATGGTCTCTCCTTCGGGTCCTTTTGGGGCCCATATGGATTGGTCCAGGGGATGAAAGAGTTTGAAGCAAAAGCCATCTTTCTTGGAAGGACGCTCGATAAGTTTGCACGTGCTCAAGTGTATGGTTCCTACCCAATAACTGCTCTGTGGACACAAGAAGAAAAATAAATAGACATAAGATGAAGAAGTTAAAAATAAAAAATTAGAAAAGGGCTCTTGGTACCGTATATCTCTTACTATTACCATGCTCTCCAAAAGTCATCTATACTTTCTTCTGTCATACCCTTTCCCGGTACTCAACTCTCCTTTTATTCCAGTCACGAAAAACTCATCTTTTTCTTTTGCATGTCTTTTTCCTTTTCTTTTGCATTTCATTGCAAAAAAGATACACAAAGACAGAAAAAAAGAAGGTACCTTAGCTTTGGGACTCTTGTAGAGCAGTACCAACCCAGGTTTAAGGATGCACCATAGCTTGGTCCAGCTCTTGAGTGTGCCTCGGACTTTGAGCCAATCTGCCAATACTATGACCGTGGGGTCTTTCAAAGTTGACAACAATTCCTTGGCCACACGCTTCTTCTCGTAGCGGTAGTTTTTGCGCTGCATTTTATAGGACTCTTTCCGCGCCAAAGCCGAAGATACCACGCTCGAATCCCCGGCGGTGGGCGTGGCTCCTCCTGCAGCAGATACCGCGGTCGTTTCCCCGTTTGTCGATACGCCCTACATTAAAAAAAGACAACATGATGCATGAAACATGGAATACATCAAGCAGTCAATCTAAGAACCTATAACCTTAGTGTCACAACAGGTTGCCTTCGTGTCTCTCCTAATGCACTCCCATCACCGGACTTGTGCTGTAGAATTCATGACTTTACCCTCTTGATTTTCGCTTAGGTTTGCTCACAGGGTGGGTAACCTAATTGACAGAACTTTTTCTTTGAACGACAAAATAAAGAAAGGCGATGGATCACGACAGTTATTACTTGTCTTTTTAACGCTCTTCAGCACCCCCGTAGATCAATCAGAGTCCAATCTCGCGCAACTAATGCAACTGTAACTTCCCGCTCTAGATTTCGGCCACCGACGAAATCTTTCTTTCATTTTGCTTTTTAATATTGCAAGACATTGAGAGCTTCCCGGTTCCAAGCCTAGGGGAAAAGTTCCTACTGCGATGAAAGGACCCCTTTTAATTAAAGTTTTCAGTTCAACGATTTCAAGTAAATAGATGGAACCTTACTACCTACGACCAAATATACACGTTTTAAGTCCACATGGACTTATGGCGCATTGCAGGTCATGGTTAATTAAGTAAGGCTTTATCCCCCCCCCCCCCCAATAAAAAAGTCCACCCCGTTTGTTTATTTGACTGCATATTGTATGAAAGTAAAGTAACTTTCCGTGTCAATGCTGTGAACAGCCTTGAACCAAAGGAAAACTTGAACTTTGGGAGGAACTTCGAACTTAGTGCGAGCTGGATCGCAAAAAGTTGAGTCCAAGTTAAAACTTTCCATTAACTTAGTTTTGGGTCTGAGACGTAATTATGTACAGTAGTGCAAAGGTCGCCAAAACCAGCCAAAACATTTTTATATTGATTAAATATACCAGCGGAGACCGACGTCCGAAAGAGTGACATGAAAAGATTATGTTTATTGGTGGATTGCCATACGCGTTTCTTCTTTCTCGCGTTGTGTCATTAACGTAACGAAGCTGTGCCTCCGGCGACAATGACAGAAAGAAAAAAAAACGCACAACATGCAGCCAGGCTCCCTCCTTATATTCTTGCTATATAACCCTCGCCTTTGAACTTATAAAGTACTAAAATGATCAAGTTGACGTTGAGGATTCTGACGGGGCAATGTTACAGACTACACTACACACGCTCTGTTGATAACGAAAAGAAAAAAAAGCCCGGGATCGATGATGAGCTGGCAGGAGAATCGATACAACACTTTGGTTAAATTGCGGGATGTAAGAGTTGGCCGGATAATGAGGGGGGTTCCTCCGAGGCTCGCCGGAAGGAAGGGAATAAAGAACCGAACGATATTTTCCGGACTTTTGATTTCCGCAGCCAATGGAAAAATGGGGAGAGGATCAAGAAGTGTGTAAGGGTCGTACACATAAATAATACGTCTTCACTTAGTCCCGTACTGCCGCACGTTATGATGAAGTTACAAAGGATCGATACTGTGCTACGAACTATAGTCACCTAAACGCTCTTGAACTATATAATAGCCAGGAAGACTTAACACGATATCTGACTCTGCAGCCAAGTTCTAGTTCTAGTGACAGACGGATCTGAGATCCGTCTGTCACTTAAGAATCAGCAATTCCGGCTGTCGTATATCTAATCTTTTTTTCCATTTGATCTAGTAATACAATACGTAAGACACATGCGATCATAAACATAAATTTCTAAAACGACTTCTTGCATCTCCCTGCTTTTGTGCTTTTTTACTTCGGGGATTTTGTTAAACCAAAGCGGGCGGGAATGTTCTTCTCCCATTCTGATGGATAATGATTTGGACAAATAAGATTTAAGAGAAGCCGCTGGGGACGAGCTGCTATTGCTCATAAACACAGCTGTTGTTGTCGTCCCGCAATAAGTGGCCAGAAATAAGTGAAAGACACTGTGCTGAAGGTAAAAGTCCAGACGGCAATTTAGTGCAGCACTATCCAGGTTTGATACGGAGCGAAAATAACGCGACTTTTTAATTAGCGCTGACTAGAAATAAAAAACGCGTGTACGTAGAGCACGTTCATGTACACGAGCGAGTGTGTGCATGTGCCTGGTGGCTTGGCGGAACTATTTCGGTGTCCTGTAACGACCGAGAGTTTGGCTTGCTAGTGGGGGGAAAGGGACGCAAACGTACATGCGCGTATTTACTTGCCACGTTTTCCTAAGCAAGGCCGATGAAGAGTGCCAGTGAGACAAGAATCAACATTTGTCTTTTCCAAGGCGGCAGGAAACGGCCCAAACTATTGGATGCATTGTTATGCATAGAAGCTGGCAGTCACAATAGGGAGTGCTGATCGGTTGCCAACTGCTTGACAATATTGTAATGGGCTATAAGCGAAGGTGGACGGTATGGACTTGAACTTGAGGCTATAGAAACTTCTTTAATCGATAAGCCTCCCAGCACCCCAAAAGACACGCGTACGCAGCAAGGAGTTCAGAGACTACTGGTCGAGGGGAGAGACGTAACTTAATTTGCATTGTCGTAGTCGTAGATGCAATAAAGCCTGTGAAACCCCATTCTGATAGCTTTGCACCAGAACTGCAGAGCCGAAACCAGGTAAAAGAGCCGGCAATTAGTGTGATAAAAGCAACACATTCCGGACCTACCAACAAGGAAATGTCATCGTCGACGTCGTCTTCATCTTCCTCTTTAATATGCTGAGCTGGACTTGATGTGCCTAGATGGAGAGGAAGAAAATTAGGCAATTAGTTTATGAGTAAACAGCCAGATTAAGGCGGCTTATGAGTCATATGTTTACAAATCACACAGCAGGCAAGGAGGGAATTTTTGTTTAAGCTTTAGTCGCGAACATGCATGATGCTTGAATAAATAAATTATATGTCATCCTACCTGGTGTACAAGGTGGTAACTGTGTTTGCATTGCCATGGTTTCCAACTTGATTGATAAGCTAGCAAGGGTGTTGCCTGTCAGAAATCAAGGAAAGTTCAAAGAGCAAATCACTTAAGGAAATTAAATCCGTATTTAGACCAAGCAGAAGCAATGTCTAGCAACAGACAGATTTATAAAGTATATTTCCGTGACAAGAACGTACCACTTAAGACATGATAAAGCACATGACTTGTTTACATGCACAAATCTCTTGCACATGCAGGTCTCCCTATTCCGCTCTTCAGCAGCCAGCGAGATGTCGCTTCGTGAAGTCTGGATTGCAGCGAGTAGACGTTTGCTTGCAAAACTTTATTATTCTATCAGTAGAGGGAACGGCCCTCCGGTCAGTTTGCATTTTTTTTATTGAAACGTTATCGAAACGTTACTGAAAACATTAAACATTAACGTTGACGTTATTGACAGAGTGTTGGGTTATTTTGGAATACGTGATGACATGAGCATGGGCAGAGATGCCTTAACCGTACGGAGCATCCCGACTTTTAATAAGGTACTTTTAATATGGTTTAATATAACTTTCTAGCCTAAATATGGCGGCAGTTCACATAACGTTTAAGGTTCCACCAGCAGTAGCCTGCTGAACTCATTCTAAGATCAAAACCATGTCATTCATTGGGGTTTGTGCCGATATGGCGATAGTCCTGTCGGATCCCGAACGATGGCAAATCAGCTACTTTCTTATCTTATTTTAAGACGAAATTCTTGAACAACTCCTATAGGATTATTTCATATTCTAATAGATTATAATAGATTATTAGCTTATCTCATATAAAAAATCCCATGTAGCTTAGCTAGTTTCTCCCTAATATCGGCAACGAGACACACCTCTTGGGTATAGGGATCTATATGAAAGCACACGGCTTTCTTACGTAAAACAACATGCACGGTACTTCGATAATGTTTTATGACCGGTTTAGTAAATAGATTAGATATTTCTGACGTATTTCGTGGAGGTGTTTAAATTCTTCTGACTTACTTTAGAAGGGCAGGATTTGTTATCTCACAATCACGTGGGCTAACCAAACATACAAAGCGATAATTTTAAGATCCATTGGTTACCTCTTATATCTCTTCTTCTGCTCTTTTTTTTCAAATTTACCGCCTTTCACTGGGTTACACCGCTTTCCCGCCAATATCTAGCCACCTCTGGAGCTTCTTAGAAATCTAGCGAACACAATACTGCGTTGTTTTAAAGCAGTGGTTTAGCATAATTGAGGTCCGAATTGTTCGAATCGTGGAAGCAAAGGTATGGTCAACTCTTTTCATTTGGGACGTGTACCGTAATTTTGGTAGATTCGTGTGTATCTAAAAACCGTCGAGCGACGACAATTCTTGTCATCGCTCTCAGTACTGACGTGCTGAATTATATGTATTGCGTGTCACGCTTAATTTTTTGGTTAGTAAATTATGTTTTTATTATAATTGCATCCATGGAATTGCGCAGTTCTGTCGTTTCCCTAGCTGTGGCTAGACGGCGAGTGGTACTAAGTGATGTAAGAGAAAAGGAAGAAGGCTCCCATTCGCAATCGGAATTTGCGCGGGTCTTTAGAAGTTAAAAGACACGAGTTTGAAGCAGTAAGCATTATCTCCATATTCGGTGTATTATATAGAGAGGCACGGAAGGATGACCGTGTAGAAAGAAGTGAGAAAGCGAGTTAAAACGTCTTGTTCTCGTGCTATTCTTTCCCAGAATACATCCTTTTCAGGATTACCTTTTGAATGCATAATTTAGCGACAAGTCCTTTGTGAGCGAGACCCAGCCGTAGCCAGCCCATAACAATATAACCCGGTAAAAAAGGCCAGAAAACCAAAGTCTAAATATGGCCAACAATAGAACTCTCTGGTCATCTTGTTCCCGCTCTTGTCCCTCGTAAGTTTAACATACTAGAAACATGAGCGGGTTGGAGTGAGCCGAGTTGAAGGTATTCCGGCTTTCTTGAAGAACCATTTAAAAGGAAGAATCTCTGTATATGTGTTGTCTAGCAAATGCTCTTTTGTTCGGGCAGCCCTAAATCTAAATACCATCCTAAATCTAAAGTCCATATATAAATACATCCTTATGCGGCAAGCGTGTGACTTGTTGCTTACTTATACATCCTTCTTAATCTTTCATAGTGGAGAGGATATGTGGCTGATGTGACAGCTTCCCCTTCTTAGCCTTTCAGCTTTTGGGGAGTGTCTCCTTGACGTTATTGAGGCAGTTGTGGAGTATAGCTATAGGGGTCCCATATAAAATTGGCTCTGGTTTGGTAAACAACATTAACAATAGGCCCATTTTCGCCTTACTAAGACTTAACCTAGCAGGAGGGCCTCCGATGCTTCAATCCTTTGACTTGTTCAACAATAGCTGAAATTTGACCTTTTCCCTACGAGACATATCACTGCTTTGTTCCTGCTCAGGGCTCTACCAGCTATTTTCCCTTTTCCGGTTATTTTCCGTAATAACAATTTGATGCTGACCGCGAGATAACCCCTCATTATACCGGGTGCCAGATTTGGCTCGTCATTAACAGAAAGATGTAAGGGGGAATGTTAATTAGCGTGTGTGAGACTTCTTTTCGTGGTACTAAACATCGTGTGACTTTTTGTTGCGTCCAGCTGTGCTTTTCGAAAGTATATTCGCGAATCCATGACGGAAAACTTGATTTCACCTGGTTAAAAAGCATAAAAAGAAACACAATCAACAAAACAACTCGGGGCAAAGCCATCTTGATTAGTCTATAGTTAATTGGCAGTCAGTAACGCTAGACAATTCCCGTGAACCAATTCGCAAAACGAGTTTTTCACTTGCTTGTATTCTCCAGGATTAATGATCGCAAACCGTTGACACTTTTCCTGTGCAATCTCCATGTCAAAACTGCACAGGTATTATATACAAATAAATAAATACAACTAAAAAGAACAAAAAGGAGACTCCCAAAAGACCAGTTTCTTCTCATCAACATCTTTAAGCTTTAAAACCAGCGTATATAACCTTTAGTTACCATGTGTGGAGCCATTCGCCGCTTCTCTAGCACTGTTTGCGCAATAAACGTCTTCGGAGATACCTACATCGACTAATTCCATACTATATACGCCTTATGTCGAAGAGAGGGCCAAAAATAAAACTTTAATACCTTCAAGGGGGAGAAATGCAAACTTGAGCTCTTTGCTCCGTCACTCGAGTAAGCAAAAACCTTGAGTATACACTTTATCCGTGTACTTTACGTTACTGGCGTATATGAATGCGCATTCAAGTCCCGTACACGCTATTTTTACTCGCAAACTCCCCAAAAAGCATCAAATTTCACTTGAGCGTAACGTTTGTACGGTGTCACAAAGTGAAATCCGCCAAAAGCTCCTATACAAAAGAAGGTTTTTCTAGTGAAATGTAGTCTGCTGTGTAGCAAACAAGCTTAATTTACATAGTGGCTCTGTTCAACATGGACTTGGATGTGTTCGGATTTAACGATAACGCGTATTGATATCCGTGGGGCTGGATCTTAAGACAAGTAAAGAAGTACGGATAACTAGTACCGAGTACTACGTATAAAACGTATAAAATAAACGTATAAAATGACGATGGGACACTGCCACACCGTCTGTAAGTATATACGGAACCGGGAACGTCCGAGGGACTAGCCAAAAAGACCATTGAGAACGAGATCTAAAACCCACGAGCTATAGCCCGAGTTTGCCTCAGTTGCTCCATGCAACCCCAAGTCAACGGATCCCCGTTCTTGTCCGTGTCCCGTTTTTTTCAGTGCATGGGATCACCTACACGCGAGAAACCTACATTTGCATATGCCAAGTTGTGGTACCAGTTAGACTTTTTTAGGTTTTCGGACACACGCAAATTTCACTTGTGAAAAAAAACGAAAAAACGGACTGATTGCGTGGGACGGAAGGATTTCCATCGAGTTTCGTTTTCATTGTTGCTCCGCCACTGCGCAGAGCAATGTCGACTTTCTGATTGAAATTCACTGTTGCGGAAGATTCTGGACCGACGAAAGAAGATTCCCGCACGAATCTAACCGTGACGGTCAATTTGGGTTGAATAAAAAAGAGTTGGAAAAGTGTTTGAAAAGTTATGGTGCTGGGTGGGACGGGTGTGTGATTGCAGTTTGCGATTGGAATTGGAGTGCGTATGGTTTTAACAGTGAGAGTTTTTCGGGGAAGTGGACCGTACCGTACTGGATAGTTTTTGGTTTTCTTGGTGGTCCAAGATCCTTTAATACACGAAGAAGGGGGAGGAGTGGTTATTTGTAAGGGGAAAAGGTCAAGTTACTCCCGGTCTATCATGCCTCGTCTAGCCATTCCAATGTTGCGAATGAGGTAAGATTTAAGCGAGATTTGTAACAAGTTCCTTGAACTGACTAGGTCGGTTTTTCCATCACATGGCATGTGTGTGTGTGTGGTTCGCCAAGTTGGCGGCGAAAACGGAAAAGGAGAAAGACGTTGGGGTGATGAGAGATTGCGAGTTTGAAAGATTGGGTTATTGAAAGGTGTATATCTATGATAAAGTCGGGGTTCCAGACACAAGTCGTGGGGTTCGGAACAGGCAACAATAGGCGTTTTTATCACGCACGATATGTTTTTCTTTGGTATATCGTCCAATTATACACGGTTATGTGTGTGTATCTCTCTTCGTATTATATCGCCACTAAAAACCGAAATGCGCAGTCTGCACCTGATAGGCCTGGCGTCAGTAGGACGGGAACTCATTTTTCTTTGTCTATCCGCACTCTTGCGTTTTCTATTGTGCGGGAGCTATCTGTTATTATTTTTATTGTTAATATTTCTATCTGATTCTTTTTTTTCTAACGCCAATCCTTTGGCCGTACTTGGCAGTTGGCAGATCCGCGTTTGATGAGCGGAGTGTTAAAGTCTGGAGGTGGTCTGGTGTCTAAATTTACGTTAGTTTCGCTTCCATTGGCTATATTGCGTTTTGCTAGACCGTAAAATAGCGCGCAATGGCTGCGTTAGTTCCCAAAGTAACCTTTGAAAGCTGAAAAGATCAAAGATCAACGCCGCAAAGAGAACGTTCTTTGCAAAAACGTTTAATAGCACCAGCTGATACATTTGGTCAGTCTAAAATTAAGTTCTTCTATTGACAAGGGGCATAAACCCTTATTTTATGATCTGCAGAGGAAAAGAAGGGTAGCATGTTACGTGCAAAACGAAAGGAAAGGATCACTAATTGAAAAACCAAAAAGTGGCCCGAGAGTGTGTGGTCTCTTGCAGTAGCGTATCAATGCAAAACGCCGTCCATTCCTAAAGCCTTTTTTTATATTTATTTTTTATTTTGTATTTTACAATCGTCACGGTATTATGTATAGTCCACCAAGTCAGCACACAAAACTTAGTTTCAGGCCACATAACTCCGGAGCTTGGTTTTAGATTTCGGCTTCGGGGAAAAGAGAACAATATGGGTGGCATCATTAAGCGTACATAATCTTGCCAAGCATTAGCAAAAAAGGAGACGGAATTGAAATAGTTGAGTGGGTTTAGAACTTCAGCCAAGGAAACCTGCTGACTAATTAACCTGAACGGTTTTGGCGAAAGCGCGCGAAACTTCTCAAGTTTCATCCGACTGCGTGCCTGGGCTGCCACTTCTCTCTCTCTCCTCTCGCTGAATGTTGAGGTGGAGGCTTTCAATTGCGTGTGCTTGTGTGGCTGTTGATTCACGAACAGGCGAAGAGCGATAGATTACTTGGATAGCCATGAAAAGTGTGACGTCACATACAACAAACCATGCTAATGCGGCATACTTATGAAGAACCATGCAGCAGAATAGAGCATATAAGCAAAACAAGGATCTCTCCACGGCGGTATTTTTCTTTTTTAGCCTCGCTTCTACGTGCCATGGGACGCCCACCATAACTATAGTATATCTATATAACAGAAACTCGCGGTTACGGTTACTGTTGACCAGTATAGAGTAATAGTCTGTGTAGTAATAGTGGTAGCGTGCCGTTTTCGCATTGGTTGATAAAGGCAGAAGGAAACATGCCGCAAAACCAAATTGCGGTCGTGTCAACACGTCGGGCTTCTAATCCCCTCCAGGAGCATGCGAGACCTCTATTTAAAGAGCGTTTAAAAACACATTTGTTTTCACGGCAACTTGTCTGCAATCCCCCTTCAATCCTTCATTTGTCGCTCTTCGGCGTTTCGTTCGTTCGTTCGCCGCACTTGGGTGTGGAGATCTGTGTTGGCAGTTTTTGGCTACCGGGCATAACTCACGTCTTGTAATAGCAGCCCGGGTTTTTTCCCCTATGCTCAAGATTTGGTAGAACACAAGAAAAATATGGGCCACCGGCGATTTCAACAGGCAAACACCCAAAGCTCCGTTTTTGTACCTCTACATCACAAAAAACTCGGAGAAATTAAAATGGTGAGAGAAACACAGCATACACGACTTGTGAAGGGTCCAGCATGATAATTTGACGTACTGTACAGTACCTCGTATTGGGTCAGAAAACTCAGCATGTTGGTTCTTGTGCTTTTTTTAAATTTTAGTTAGTATTATCTTCATTGAGTTTTTCGACCCTTGTGTCCTGAACGTGCTGTTTGTGGTTATGTTATTTCTTCGAATCCTTCGGATGGAAGGTAGACGGGATCCTTTTTTACGCTGGCTGGCAGCTGAGAAAACATGACCTCAGAACACACCTTCCAAATTTCCAGATTTCGACTTGTAGTACAGTACGCCCCCTAAGAAGACACGTAAGAGAGCAGCATACGTATATACTATACGATCCGGCCGCGTCTTGTGTGATACGAGGGTCCCAAAAGCTTCGATAATAGTCCGTTATTGAGACTTAAAACGTTTATATCTGACCTTCCTTGAACATAATAGCCAGATAACGATCTGGACTGTTTTTTATAATTGGTTTATAACGAAAAAATAGAGGGCAACATCTGCATGTTTGGTTTCGGGCAAGGAATGAGGCTGCCATGACACGGTTATACGAATGTGTAGATGTATATGTATGTATAGATATATAGAGAGATAATGTATATAGATAGATAAATAATACGAATCATCACAATGAGATGGGTGTTTTCTACTTCGGATGTATGTGTCTGCGGCTTAACAAGTCATTGAGAAAAAGAAGGTTTTCGACTCGTGTGGACCGCCAGACTTGAAAAACTCGCTATGTCAGGTACATTGATTCCATATGCAAATGAAAGGGAAGGGGTGTGAGCCCGTAATGCAAGCGGAAGCTCAGGGACCATTGCACGCTTACCTTTTTTGCGAGGGGTAGCTTTTTTGTCAGGGTTTTTCCTGGCCCAAACTCCCGCAATCCCTTGACTTTTTTTTATTACAGCGGAAGTTTATGAATATGGAAAAAAACTTTTTTTTTCCTTTGAAGAAAGAGGAGCGGAATAAATAAAAAGAAAAGAAGTTCAAATAGGGGCAAGCGGAAACTCCGTGAACCAAAGTACTGTATTGAATGGCTGAATTGAATATTTGGAGAAATTTTTTTACACCAATTTTGTACGAGCATGAAAAAGATTGTGGAGTAAACTCATTGAAAGTATTATTGTACATTATTATTTCAATCCCAACATAGATTGTCGGTTGCATTACGGATTTGATAGTAAAAATTCATCAACAAAGACTTTATAGAATGGAAAGTATTATGTTGTGTCATTGAAAGTATTGTGTGTGGCGTGAGGGGCACGTGGAATTTGATTCGCCATAAGCGAAGGCAAGGACTTCGGGGCTTTTGTAACACAATTTGCGAAGTGATCAGTTTCGAAGAAAGTGTGACTTAACTATAACTTTCTCTGACTGTGTGGGCTGTTATTCTTTTTCGGTAGTTAATTCTCGAGGGGCTAAAGAGCCCGCGTTCGTTTGTTTTCTCAACAAGCGCCCAATTACTTGCTTTTAGCTAGAAAGTTCCTAACTTTCCGTTCAAGCAGGTCTTGTTTGTTTGCTGGTTGTATTGGGACGTCAGCTTTGAACCTCTAGAGAAGTCACGTGGCACATGAATTGTATATAGATCTTGGGATCAAGCGAGATGTAATTAATTCCTTAAGAAACAAACTCCAACACCCTTTGACCCACAATTAAGTTATTTTCTATTAACAAATGCCCAACCAAAACAAATCTCAACCAAAATGTTCAATCCATCCTTTTTTGGGACAAAAAATCACCAAAAAAGGATGGATTGAACATTTTGGTTGAGATCTGCACCCATATTTTGAACTAAGAGTTCAAGTGCACTTTACTCGATTTCTTGTGAAGCTTTTATCGAAATAACAGGACCAGTTTTCCCCCGAATAAGTGGAGCCTGTATCTGTCAGGACAAACTATATAGGCCGACATCCTTGACAGTATTTGGCTTTTGGCTGCTGGGAAGAATGTCCTGTAAAATCATCTGCCAGCATGCGAAGAAATGATTCGTAACCAATCTTTGCCTTTTTTCCTTTGCTCTTTAGATGAAAAGCCAAGGCTTTTGTTCGGCCAACTGACTTAATATCCTTAAAAGAGAAAAAGACAAAAAGTGGCTATGACGGATAATGTAGAGGCCATGGTCGTTTAGGAGTTTCAATGTCTCGATCCGAGTCTCGGAGTCGCAAGTATTAGGTTCGAAATGAAAGCTATCACAATCGTAAGGTGAGAGGGATACACGCCAAAACGGGTTGAAACAAAAAGAAACGGTTACTGTGTGTTGCCTTGTTACATTCCTCGAAGATAAAATTTGACAAAAATCGCTTCAAACGTTTGCATTTGAGACTTATATATGTGAAGTGTTTTCTGAGCTGATGGTAAGGAGGTAGCACAGTACATATGCGCAGAACGCCACGAAAAAATCGAGTATAGTTAGGGACTTCAAGGTTAATTTGTGCAAATTACTGCACTTTACCATGACAACCAACTGCAGCTGTTACTGCTAATTTCATAATTCAGTCATCACACAGCACCCATGAGTGACATGACTCACGCTTATGGATCGAGGAACTTGTTATACGACACATGTTTTCCACCAAAAAGAATTGGACTTTTTCATGCTCTGCTCTGGTGGATACAACAGATTGCATTGGGCATAGTGTGATTTTCATTGTTGTATAATATACCGTACTTCTACTGTACTATACAGTACTTTCATTGTTGTATACTACAGTATGTTGTATACTATACTATGAGGAATTAGTCAAGGCATTGAAACAATAAGGAAAGCGTCCTTGAAATGTGATGGCAAAAAAATAAAAAAAAAAATAGCCCATACTAAAGCAGGGCCTGGTCAAAAAAAGAATCCTAACTTACGTTAAACGATTTTATGGGCAGTCATAAAAATCTCTCCTTTGGGGTGTATAATGCAATGCAAGGTTATTTTTACTGTTGGCCTGTGCTTATGTGTAATTGATCCCATAAATTCCCCTTTTACGCACATATATAGCGTATCAAATGCCTCTCACTCCGCGTCTGGTTCTTTAATCATTGAGATTCTTGCAAGTTTTTTTTAAATTTTTATTTGTGTTTCAATGTTCGTGTGTTAGCAAAAGGGGGGTTAATGGCGAGAAATGCAAGTTGTAACGCTATAACGGCCAAACTGGAAACGTATGGGCTTGATTCGTATAACAACGTGACCTTTTCTGCTCTATGCCAAGGTTTTATAAGGCTTCTGTCTTGAATTAGCCATTTTTTTCCACTAAGCTTAGGGCCGAAAAGGTTTTTTTTTCCACGCGTTTGTGTGGTGCTGTGTATATGCATACTTTGGCTTTACAACATCCGTCATCGCCAGACCATAAACACTTAAAGTTGCCGGTCCAAATTAACCGGGTTGCGTGTTATTTCTCACCTTAGGGCGCTGCTGGCCCCCAAAAATAAAGTCACTTTTTCTTTCAAAGTCAAAGTTTCCTTTTTGGCTTCCGTGGCAATGAAGTTGCTTCGGTTTACGCGCCAAGTGATGTTCCTGGTTAGCCCGTTGAAAGCCGGGAAATGGGTACGAATGTGAAGAACGTTTTCATCGCGTTTGAACCATTTGAACCCATTTGCCAAACATCCAATCTGCAGATATAGAAATACGCAGAAATGCGGGTTGGGGGTGGGAGGTCATTGAAACCCTGTGGGATGACGCTAAGAAACACATAGGCAAGCGGTTCTAATCTAAATACGACACTGTAGACTCAACAGCTGGTCTTTTTTATAGCAAAAGAAGCTGAAGCTGCAATTCATCGGCTTGGAAAAAGGCTCCCAATTCAGCCGTTCCATGCAATGTGGGTTAGCATTCAGAGTATAAGGAGCTCCCTCTCTCTCTCTTTTCACACTCGCGCGCCCTCTCTAACTCTTTCTCAAGTCCCGCGGAACGCGTTACCATCAGTGGGGATGATAGCTAACTTCTTTTTACTGTTGTTTTAGGTTGGGTTTTTAGCCTTTTTGCTTGTGTTTGTAATTTGGCCTTGGCTGTTTTCAGAGTGTGAAAACGTTGGCACGGAAACGTTAAGCTCCGGAGCCCCGAAGTATTCAACCCATAGCACACTTTCCCATCTCATTTATTCGCAATTGCCGAAAGTATAGTAATCGCAGTACGGTATATGCACATTTGCTGTACGCGCTAAAAGGCAGGGCAAAAAACGGGTGATTTGACATGCGAAAGTGCTGGTCGAGGAGAAATAACAACACGCGTGATACATGACATTCCTTTGGCGCACAGCTTCCACCATAGCGATCCATCAGGTTAACGCCTTTTGCTGGGGCTCCCAGTTTTTTTTTGTTGTTTTTTGGGTTTTTTTGCTTTGTGGTGTGTCGCGGCTGTCTTATGTGTGCCAACGCGAAATGAAAGTCTGTCTAAATGCTTCTCGACTTTGTGAGCCCTGCAATCGTATGCTAAAGTTAGTTCACATTAGCATTGCAAAGATGCTCTTTTGGTTCTGAAGAAGTTGAACGAGAGGGGTAAAAAAAGAAACAGGGAACGGGTTATATAGCGAAAGACTTTTTCGAATTGCTGGCATTCAACAATGCTTTGAATTCAAACAGTTCCTGACGTTCTTCCCAAGGGCCCCCGCTTACATTGCGTGCACCTTGCCCTCGAAAAGTGCTGATGTCAGACCTTCTTCTTTTCCGTTTTTTTCTTTTACCAAACGTTTGTTTAGAGAAGGCTGCTGGCTTCCCTCCTTTTCTAAATTAAAACGAAAAGAAATAAAAAGAAAAAGAACCTTAAATACAAGTAAATAAGGCTTGTCTTAAGGACTTATTTTTGCATGTTAAATTATGGGTGTGAGAAATTCCTGTCTTTTGTTTCCTTTCTTGCCAATTGTGCAACTGAGCAGCTTCCGTGTTGGCTCCTTTTGGATCCTTCTGGCGCGTTCCTTATATTTTTTTCTCTGGTTGTGATGTGTGTTTAGCTCAACTTTGGGACAAATTGTGTAGTAAAAAAAATTTACTCAGCTAGTTCCAAAACACTTCGTAGGACTTGTAGAACAGCTGTCTTGGCTCCTTGCTATCTTTCGGATCGTCAGTTGAGCAAAGCGGTCGAGATGTTTTACAAAAAAAAAATCTGTTTGATATCAAAATAAGAGGGAATATTGAAAAGTTTAGAGGGAAGTTGTGAAGAGGCTGTAACAAATGTCTTTGGATGCATTTTGGTTTTGATAGCGGCAGAGGAAGCATCGTTCCACAAATTTTGGCTTTTATTTTTTTGTTTGAGCGTTGCTTTTCAAGACATAAACCAGTTAAGGCGTGAGAAACGCTTACTGTTGGCATCCACAAACAAGCTCGTTATGTGAAAACATAAGCCATGTTTAATAGAACTGACACGGATTTACAGAACAGCTGCCTATTTTCAACCTCTCACGAGCTGCCTATATTGCAAGAATTCGAAACATTTATTGGTCGTATTTTGGGAGTAAGGATTTCTCCAGACTTGATACACAGTATAAGAGCTTTTTTCGTCTTCTTTTTAATGAAAATAAAGGCGCGGTGAGCCCTTGATGCGATATTCAGCGAACTTAAACCAAGGATGTAGACGTTTGCGAGTCTGTTAATGACAAATTGACCCGTTAATGACAAACCAGACTTATACTAGGCTAGACGGGACAAGTTAATGATCATCAACTCTGAGTTAGTCCTTCTACCTGAGTTAAAGACATTGAATTTGCATGTATTTAAGGATTAACTCGGAGTTGATCATGAACTTGTCCCGTCTAGCCTAGGTAGTACGGCCAAACATTTTTAAGTTACGATACAGCCATAAGAGACTTTTCTAGTCTGCCGTGTCCGTTGAATCCTCTTAGGACTTGGAAAGGGGGAAAATGTACGGCAATTAAGTCATTGGGCTTCTTTTATTTCTTTGTACCGCTTTCCCTTTCCTTCATAAAGATTACGAGCTCAAATAAATAAAAGAAGTTAGGGCAAATGCCTTGAAAATCGTCCCATTGTTCTACTCCATAAATGGTTAGCTTTTAAGGAGAACAGATGAATGCATTTTGGGCAAGAGAAGGAAAAAGACCTGCTCAATCCCCAAACCATTTGACCATTTGAGAAAGACAAAAGCGTAGCATCAGGAGAGGCAAATTGTGTGGCTTGTTAACTTCGGTTTTTCCGGTATGGATTTGAATAATGACCCTCATTTTTCCCCTTTTTTCTTCCCCTGTTATCTGACATAGGTATTCCTGGATTCCAGTGCTGGGCTTCCTGATTGGGCTGGCGTACTGCGTTATTTTAGTGGAAACGACTCAAACTACCTCAGCTGTGGTGCCTGAGAAGAAAGCCAAGTATCCTGAAGAGGTATAACATATTTTATTTTATTTTTTGGCAATAAAAAAGTTTTTTTTTTTTCAATATAATGGGTCCCCTTTTTCTGCAGTTCCGAGTTCTTACAAAGTTACACTCCAAAGCCAAGAGAGAGAGAGAGAGAGAGAGAGAGAGAGAAAGAGAGAGAGAAGTAGGCGGCAACCTGGATATGCTAAATCTTCGGAAATTTCCATGAAAAGTGGGAAAAGTGTCACGGGCCTCCCTTTCTGACGGCTGGATTGTGAATATTGTCAAGGAATGAATACCGTGAAAGCATGACATATCAGGGGGTGTATATGGAGATGGATCTGGTGCGCGTATTCTAAAGGGGTTGTTTACACCCTGCTGCGCTGGAAGCATCACTTTTCTACGATCCAACCCTTTTTCTTTTTCATTTCGTGTAGCAGGAAGCCCAGGTGTGTTAGCTATACAGAGAAAGCTTCCAGATAACAGCCCCACATAGTCTAAGCAGAAGGAATCTGCTGCTGCTTGTTGCTCATGCTTGCCCCATCCATAACAACCCTAGCCAAACGATATCTTTATCCTTCTCCCGAGCTCTAACAATACAAACTAAAAGGGGCGGCCTGGACGAGTTAAGATTAATGAGCTACCGCACCAGGGAGGTTTTTCTCGCTGCCGCCGTACGCGGCATTGCAATGCTGAACGACTCTATAGGATCATCGTCCCTCGAGAAACCCTTTTGCCTTTGGAAGCTATACAACAAGTCGTTTCCAGAAATCTATTCTAATATAAAAAGTGTGGCTGTCAGAAGGGTGTGAGCCGATGCGAAGAGCAAGTTTAACCCTTGTTGGGTGTTATAGGTCAAGGGGGTCGGTCGTTTTTGGGCGTATAAAGAGGGGGGTCTTCTTAATATTATAGGAAAAAGGCGGTGAATTTTTCTATCGTGAAAAGGGTGGGAGTTATTTGACTTTTGCTTGCTTTTTGCGCGTCCCTCTTTATAATAGAGGCTTTTGGCTTTTGGGGGGAATTGGGAATTGATTCATTTCCTTGAAAGATGGGTTCTCATATTTCCCTCGAAGGCAAAAGCAAGGCAAAAATGGATAATACGCTGATCGTTTCGGGTCTTCAAAATCTTTAGCTGCCTTGACCGGCCGTTTAGAGCCCCTCTTCTACTCTATTACTGTTGCTGTCCCAAGGTTTTTCTTGTTAGATGGGGGGCTTAACGAGGCGATCCATTTATGCCCCGTGAGGCCCTGACAGCAGTCTGTCATTACTTTATTCAATAGGAAAGATATAGAAAAGATAGGCATTTTGTGCCCGGTTTTGTGTGTCAGCTATGAAACGCATGATTGTGATTGATCAGATAGAATATCCCCATACAGTTACTGCCAATCGCGCCCGTACTTGACTTGTTTAGAGTTAGACAAACTGGCACGTCACCTTTTTTTCAAGTCGGGGAAACTTCGGAATGCGATATAGTTTATCTTGACCTTGTGTTCTTGATGTGTCAATATATGGGAGTCAATATTTTCATTTCTGGCTAGCGCCAAGCAGTCCAACAGAAGCCAGAGATTAGAGAATTGCACTCGCTATCACTCTTTTAATCTTATGATCCTTATGCCCCCATGTTAGGGCATGTTAGGCCAAAGTTGTAAGTCCGTGGAAGGCCGCAGTACAAGAACACCCTAATTAAAATAATTTCCGAGCATCCAAAAGAAGGCATTAAAGAAGTACGTCATGTATGTTACAAATCGTTCTCCAGAACAATAATGGCAAACGGGTGTCATTCGAGTTGGAAAATTGGTAGTTGGAGATGCATTAGGTTTGTACCTCAGCATCGAGGTTCACTATTCTGTATGTCATGTGTACTTCACTGTCAATTCGTGGTTCATAACTGGAGAGGGAATGATAACAAGGAACAAAAACAAACAGTGATTTTACCCAGCAGTCAGCAGGTATTTATTTGAATCATTTATTAGCAAATATCGTCCTTTCAAAAAATCATCTACTCTCAAAACCATACTTTTTCGGTGGTCACAACAGTTAGGTTGGCGAGTCGTTAAAACGTGTACTTTCTTTCACTCCATTAGCATAAAAAAATTCATTGTTCGAAAGAGACACAATAGTGTCATTTTTGCAGCGGGATACATTACATACGTTTGTCGTTAAATCCGGAGAACGTGTTGAATAAAAACGCAGTATAAGAACACGCTCATCTAAATAATTTGAGAGGATCCCAACAAAAAATAAATAAATTAAAAAAAGTTAAAAAGTTGTCACTGTCATCAGTCATGGAAATTAGTGTCGGCTTAACTTGAGTATCCTATATGGGTATTATACGAATATAAGCGAAAGATGGAAAGGTGGAAAAGGCTTTCATGAGGTTCATGATTTCCGCGATTAGGAATTCCTGATATCCCCGACCATAATTCTCTCATGTATTCTCGTGTGGGTCTTGCCGGACTGTAATCAATACTAGATTAGGCATGGCACGTATCCGACTGCCAATTAAAGCTCTCACTCATGAAAATGTTATAAACTGCGGGGTATTCGTTACTCGGGCTCTGTTATTTACCCCCTCATCTGTCATTCGATATCAGGCCGATCATCACGTACACCCAGCAACCAACCCATCACTCCACCAAGCCCAACATTACACGTGTATTCTGTATTCTCTGCGAGCTTTGGCGTACGCCTCGTGTTGTTAAGGGATCATGTGGATCTTCTTTGACCATTTCGGCATTTCTATTGCCCCTTTTCTTTGGGTTCGGGAAAAAGGATGCAGAGAGGGTTATAACATCACGTGACTGACTTGACGGGCATATCGCAGCAATAAGTTAACCGTCTATATAATATATAGCCGCAGAGGAGCAGAGACCCCCTGTCGTAATTACCTCTTTACTACTGCTCATCCATATGTTATTTGACAGCGCAGTATAATCTTTTACAACCCCAAAATCAACTCTTGTTCTCTTTCCTGGAAGCGAAACAAGTATCTCCTGCACCTCTCCTGAACAAGTACCTCTGTAACAGCAATAAGAGCAGCTGGGTTGTTCTCTGCACTAGTTAAGCTACAAGAGTAAGCAATTAAGCGTACCAAAGTTGTTGAATGGGAATGGAATAGAAGTTTGCCCTATTTGGCGGCTATTTAAAGGGTTAATCTGCGTTCGTTTCGCGGTTTCTCTGTATCTTGGCGCAAGTATATATTTTCCCATGAGGCGGATAGCGTGACCGATAACTTACCACCATTGTTATTAGAAATGGAAAAATTCAGTCGAGCTTAGTTTAAAGCATGGTAAGAACCTATAATAACCCGCCCCAGCGTTTTCCTAATAAAACGATAGCGTTATGGTCACAATTTTTTCGTCCCGGGCCTTTCGGAACTCAAAGAAACGCCTATAGGTCGCACGCTTGGAGTGATTTATAAGTTTTTTTTACCTTTTGCCGAAAAGATTATTTCTTTCTGTGGAACGTTTCTTTACGAGAAAGCGCTTCATATAGTGATCTCTGTCAGCTGTCTATGAGAGAGACTTCATTCAGGAGGCTACGTGGTAAATTAAGCTCCATTTCACGCTTTTTGCATTGAAATTATTCACGTTGCGCTTAATCTCATTACCACGTTCTGGTGGCCCAATGCGCACTCTCCAGCTTGCTCTCCAGATGCTTCAAATGGGATATTTAAAAAAAATGCCGTTCCCCCCCACAAAAGTTCTGCTCGTGAATGGACCAAGGTTTATTCGTGAAGGTTTCTTGCTATTGATTATATTTATTACATTTCTTAATTTTGTTAAAATTTCTTTAAGGACTTTGTATTCTTGGCTGTATTCTACAGTATTTTTGCGTCTCCTCCTTTGGATGAAGGGCTACTCCCTTTTGGTTGCGGGGCGAAAAGATAACAGTAATAATATGGGTGCGAACAGGAAAATGCTTTTAAAACTGTATAGCTCTCGGGGGACACGGCTCATGGCTAAAAATCTGTCGAATTTTCCTGGATTTTCTTCGATTGGGATTTTGTAAACAGTAAAAAGTTGTCGCTTGTCGTTAGACGAAAAAAAGACTGCACACATAACGGAATTTATAGAGTCAGTTTAAAGGCTGACTTTTTTATCGCCTCCAGTATTTCAATCCCATTGAATACGAAGGAAAAAAATAAGCAAAAAAGCAGGCTGGGGAGGTATATCTGGGGAAAATAGAAGGCATGGATTTTTTTAAAGGTAGCTTATAGGTAGCTATAGGCTTATGTTAGGCCTACGGTTATCCTTTTGTAGGAAAGTACAAGGTTTTTTTGGTTTCATGGAAAGCTTTTGTGTGTGTTTGTGGTTATTTGAATGTAGTTGACGTTGTAGTCGTAGGCCTATATATTCTGACGTTTGCAATAACCCCCAGAGCTATAGTGTGATCCTTTTGTTGAGGACTGCTAGCTTGTTATACAGCTCCCCAAACTTGTTTGGCCTGTGTGCCCCATGTCAAGCCTCATGAAGCTCGACAACAGTGAAGTGATTGGAATTCTCGTTTTCAGCTATTGGTATCAAGCCGGACCATCTTTTAACAAGAATGGGGAAAATAAGCGTATAGGAGGCTATTTAGTGTCAATCCCAATTCCCGCGGTTGGGCTTTTCACGATACCATTAATGGTTTTAGGATTTTTGGGGGCAAAAAGTGACCAAAACTTCGATAAATTTTCCCTTTTGTCGTTCAAGTGGTTGTTGCTACATTAGTGGAAAGATCAGTAAAATTTGGGCTTTTGGGTTGATATAAGACACTTCGGGGTTTGAGGTTATTGGGCGGTTTTAGGGAATATACAAGAAAAAGATCTTGCAGTTAGATTTGCCCTCTTCCCACAGTTTAACGCGCCAAAAAAAAAAGAAAAAAAGTTTTATATAAGGTAGTAGTATATAGGCGCTGAGTAACGGGGATGGGGTCGTGGCTTTTTATCTGTATGGCTTTTATGGCCCAGGTTCACCTCTACTGATTACCATAATTACGACCCTCATATTATCGAAGAGACCCACTTCTTGGTAGGTTTTCCAAAAAACTGTATAAAAAGACGGGGAATGAAGGTCTAAAGGTCCCTCTTTAAAAAAAAATGACCCTGGAAACGTCAACCGTGGTAAGGTTTGTGAAAAATTTTATGGATCAGGGTAAAGAAGTGTTCTTATCGTTACTAGTTATCATTTGCTATAATATGACCTTTTCGTGTTAAAAAACGAGATTAGTTTTTGTTTCTGGTTATCAGTGCCATTTCCTGCTATGCCACAAGAGGGGAAGTTGGTTTTGTTGAGATCCTTAACCAAAGACTTCCCTGCTATGACACTGAATCTGGATAGTGGCGATGAAGTTGGCGAGTGACGAGAGAAAAGGAGAGAGAGATGAGGGCCTCTTTGGTTTGTATTAGACTTGGTATTATACCACCCAAGTTTTCCAGCCACGTGAAAGCGTTGTGTGGCTGCGAAATAGATCTCATCTCTATTACAACCCCGAAAAAGCCGAGGCGGTTAACAAAGGGTGGATAAAGTTTCCCTTTCTATATAACCTGTGTCCACAAGTTTCCTGTTGTGTGCCATGAATCATATATTGAGGGAAAAAAAGAAAGAAAAGCTTATCCACTTGACTGCCCCCGCGCCCAAACATCCCAAACATGGCTCATTATTGTATATGTGTGCCCTTTAGAAAACTTGGCCCAGTCATGTAACTTTCATAATTTTGTTTTTTTGCTTATGTTTTTCGTTTCTTGTTTCTCGTAGGTGTACCGTTTATTGCAGAATAAGCTGCAGAATCGAAGATTGGAAGTGAATGAAGGTGTTTGGAGTGAATGGACGCCCTGGACCCCTTGTTCGAGGTCATGCGAAGGCGGGATATCTTCACAAGAAAGACAATGCTTGAAGAATCGACGCCGGAGAAGGTATGTATTTATATCTTTTACGCGATGAGTTGATTCCCATGTAAAAGGACTTACCTTATCAGTTATACTTATCAGGACTTGAAGGAAAAATCTTCACAGAAGCTAAACAAGCCAAAAACCGGGCCGTGCTAGCTTTTATAGAAGATAACGCCTTTATCAGGTGCCATGGAGCAAAGGCAATTGTTAGCTTATGCTTGGGAGGCGATAGTCAACTTTCCAAAGACAAGGGCTAACGTAACGATCCGGTCACTAGAGATTAGGCACAATGAAGTAGACAAGCATTCTAACTTCTAAACTCCCCAACGTCCGATACGTCCAAGCAAGAAAAAGCACTTCCGAAAGTTAGATGGTAGACTACCCATTGGTAACACTAATGTGACGTCACATTTGGGGTCGCATATACCTCCAAACTCGGACAAATTCTTTCAAATCGTAGAAAAGCTTCGGATTCCAACTGTCGAAGTCTGAAGCTTTGAAAACTTCACTTGACGGAATCCCAAGCTCTTATTTTACGTGTAATGCAAGTAGTTGATCATTTTTTGGTAACACTAATGTGACGTCACATTGGGGGTCGTATACCACAAAACTCGGAAAATTCTTTCGAATTTTAGAATAGTTTAGAATTCTAACTGTGGAAGTTCGAGGCTTTGAAAGCTTTACGTTACGTAATCCTATGCTTCTTCATAACTTGAACACTACGGAAAAAATGAGTGAAACCGATATTAAACATGAAAATCGGCAGGTAAAAGTAGATGTATACATCCCCATGCAGTACTGTCACAATACAATTTCATTATATGGCACAGCGAGTAAGAATTTTCGAACAGAATTTGCCATGCTGTATCGCCATAAGGGGGCTCCACTACACCGTGGCCTTAATGGGAGCGATACTGACAGCGTGCGTTGTGTGTGCGTTGTGGTGGCCGTTATGTAGGCAGGCCAATTGGCACTTGTCCCGTCAAGCATATGAGATAAAAAAGGGAAGGAGAACCCTCCACAGTTTTTAGAGTAGCATTATGCAAATATTAATGCCAAAGCTCACGCCATTCAGGTAGGCCACGCGAGAAAACTTTGTAGCTTGCTTTATAGTGCAGGCTGTCTGCTGCTTAACTTGCCTTTTAAATCAGGCGACATCACAGTGCCACCCCCCAGAAAAAATAAAGACAAGGGAAAAGGCGTGAGAGGAAGAGAGAGAGTAGAGAAGACGACGAAAAAACAAAAGCGAAAAAAGACATGCTCCCAGGTGCTATGCTGATAACGTTGTCTTTTAACACGGACATACGCACTATGTAACGCAAGATCGCACGACAAGAACACGAGCTTTTATAGTTCCTCGCACCTTGTAGGCTTCATGGGCCAGGAAGGCATAGGGTTGCGCATAAACTACAGGGGGTTTCGTTTTTTTGTTGTTGTTTTTTACAACAAAATTTCATAAGCCTCTCCTCTTTTTACCTTGTCAGGGCAACACAATTTATGCCTCTTCCCTCAGCTCTGAATTGCATCTTACTACTTGACGACCGGGGGGTCTTCGCCACTCCAACTCAGCAACTTGCGAGCGGAACTGTTACAAACTTAACGGAATTATTTGCTGCCGCTGTCTCGTCTGCCTCTCTAAGTACTTTATTGGCGTTGTTCCTCTGGGGTTAACCAAAAAGCAAGAGTTATACTTCGGACGCTTGAAGATTGGGAACTTTTGGTACACCAAGACAGTATTTATAACCGGCACTTGAGGGCCAACCACAAAAAAAGCGACTTGTGATTCTTGTCGGGGAAATTAGGGGGGGGGGGGTGCTCAAGACAATAGTTACTAGGTAAGTCACAGGCTGGCCTAACTGAGGAAGAAGAATGGGGCCATTAGGGGAAGCTTAGTGACACCCAAGTAACACCTTTTGAGAGGCCTTTTTCACCTGGGTGGGCTCCCTTTTTGCTGGTTTTTGCTACGCCATTCAAGTGCGTATTCCAAAAATGCTCACGTCCATTCGCATTCTAAAAGGCGCGGTAATTTAACTGTATTATTCGTTCCGCAAAAAAAAAGATTTATTACCATGAGTGACTCTTTGTATGTAGCGTCTTTTGACATTGTACACAGAATGCACGTCAGTTAGTTGAGACTCCTGTATTTTTTTTGGGGGGGGGAAGGTATAGTGAGGGCTTTCTAACTACGGGTACAAGTACTGTACTTTTTTTTTTTTTTTTTTTTTAAAAAAAAGAGAGGTGTGTAGGGTGACGTATCAACTTAGCGTACGGAGACTCTTTGTTGACTTTATTTTTATTGCTTTCTTAGCTTACATTCTTATTAGAACCCTTTTTGTCTCTGACTTACCCCCTCGGCGGAGGCCACCCAGTCCGTTTGACATTGTATTGTTGTCGGTTAGGTTTGGGAGGACCCACTCTTGAAAGCTGTGCGGCAATTTCAGTGAAAGGTTTTTCTTCCTGCTTTGGCACATGCTTGTCAAGACAGATTCGAGTCGTTGACGCTCGTGCAACAAAACGCTTCTGACAAATGTGATAAAAGGACTCTATAGCTGTCACCCAACTCATACAAAAGAATATTTTTTCGATGAGACAGATGAAAATTGCCTCTTTGTCTAAAAAATATAAAAAAATCTCTTGGATATCCTCTGCTCCAGCTCATATTTTTCTACAAGATTTTATTATCTCTCTAAGTATACAGATGTATTTTTTCCGCATAATGTAAAAAGCCTTGGATATTATAGGGGAAATACAACAAAGGGCTTGCAAAGGACCCCAACAGATACGCAGCAACCAAACTTGTAATTCCTGTATTACAAATGAGCAGCAAAGCACTGCAAAGGACCTTTACCAGAATACTCCGACTCCGGCGCTATAAATTCCAAGAGCAAGCAAAGAGGCGAGGGAAAAAAACTGAAAGAAAACTCACTTTGTTCGATCCCAATATTTGAACAGTTTAGCGTTATAACCGTAAGCAAAGAGTCCGGGAAGCTGGATATACAGTACAGCACATTGTTGCGGAGAATTATTTTTTGCTTTTGCAACACGGGTAATGTCATGGTCGTCGCCACCTTATTCTTGTTCCAAACCCGTGACCGCACACGTTGACCACCTCCTTTTTCTCTGGAGTCTTGCATTCTGCGGCTATAACAGTAGGAAGCTAAAGGAGTTGGGGGGGCGACAGACATTCTTATTGATAACAATGTATTGATACCTTCCTCCTCTTTAAGGGCATGGAAATGGAAGTTTCGCCGCGTTAAGGCGACAGAACTAACCGGTGAGTTTCTGGGGTGCGGTTTTCTCTTTTTTATTTTAATGGCGGTAACTTATTCTTTATGGCTGGTCATCTTTTTTCCCTCTTACGGACGGACAACACATTTCTCCCGAAAGGTAAAACCAGGCCCTAGAAAGAGTTAAAGCTCGCTAGATATTTTCCAAGCACGTAGTTGACAAAGATCGAGAGGCTAGTTATTCCTTTTCATGGCTGTAATAGAATTTGGCTGAGCAAAAGCGGTTCCCCTGCTGATGCGCGTTTGATAGTTATAGAAAGTCCCAAGTAACGCTTGAGCATGTTATAAAACCCTGTAGTAGTAGAAGTAGCCGTTTGTTTAGTGGCTATATCGGCGAGATGTTGTACAGATTATACGATTGCTTTCTCCTTGCGTCACATGTGCGGTTTATCTATTCTGTAGTACAGTACGTTCTGTACACTACTAGACGGCGAATGGCATCCTTTTCATTGTTGAGCTATGGGGTGTAACTTCAGTCTTGTCGTTATGGTTCTGACCCCCATAAAGTCTATGGCAACAGTTGTGGTTTGTGGTACCCAGTAATTGACAGCTGAGGCGAATCGGAGTTAATGCATAAGGCTTTTATGCTTTTATGACACGGTCGAATTCGCACGGATGTTGTATAAGTTGCAAAACTAGATCTGGCTGGGAATGGACTTGGGGGGTTGCGTGGCGCTTGACCAGTTCTTACGGATTACGGCGAATTCTTATTTTTTATTTATTTTTTTAAAGGGGTGGGGTAAATACTGGCTTTATGGTCAAGTCTTGTGATAAAAGCACGAGTCCATGTCCATGTATATTTGTGTGGTTGACCAAGACGACAGACGATTTACGACCCGCGCGTTATATTGATGTGGCGTAGTGCTTCGAAGGTGGTATACGTTTCCCGAAGCCTTTACTTTTGTATTGTTCGGTGACAACTGACAAGGTAGACACGGAGCCAAGTGAAAACCCTCCTTAGAAGGGTCTCCATTCAGTTTTTGTTGCAGGGTATTGACAGGGTTTTGCTCCTTCGCGCTCCGCGCAACCCCGTCTTTTTTATTTTATTTTATTTGAACAAGGTTGTCTTATGGCTTTTTGTTTGGGGTATACTCTTCCTTTCGTTTCTTAGTATTCTTTTTCTTTTCACAGGCGAGCACTTTCAGAACTGTCCCGGAGTCGGCGGTACGATGACAACCATGCTGATCCGGCCCTCAATGCCATTGAGAATCATCGAGTTGGATGTGTGGGGTTGTACAAACGTTTTCATCTTTGTAACGAGCAGGTAATATTGGTTAGGGATCATTGAATTCGAAAGCAGAATTTCGCACACAGACATGGCTTATATAGTTTTCAATACTGTGGTGAATACTATAGACGCCTTTTCTTTTGTTGAAACATTTCGAGTTGAGCCCATTGTCGTGGGTGTAACTTGATAATGTTGTAGCCTGGCTAGGCTTGATTCAAAGCGGGATAACCGTAAGCGGGGTTTTCCTTTTGCTGGAAGTATATGCATGTATGTGTGTAGCGCGTCTTTTAAAGCATCATTTAATGCCATGCGAGGGCTTTGTTTGCTAGGCCGGAAAATTCTAGATACCAAGACTTTCAGTTCAGTTCCTTTAAGCCTGTCTCGTCTTTCGTCTTTAGTTTCGAACGGCTAGAAACCTTAACGAAGTGAGTCATGGAATATATGAACGATTTTAGAATGGAGCCGAAACTAAAGTGCGTTTTATACTCTGTCTACTCTCAAGGATAAGTCTGATGGATGTGTTTCTGTGATTTATCTTTTTATTTTCTCACAAGAAAAAGCGTTTCTATAGTAAAAGTCATGACGCGTACTTTCCATGAGCGAAAAGTGAATTATGACAGTAGTATTGACATGGTGACGTATACAGTACAACAAATCGGAGCTGTCGCGTTCCAGTTCATGACAAGTCAACTCGTTGTAACATAAGCCATCCGGGGCATTTTTGTAAAAATATTATTTACACGGATGTGCGGGATTATATATGCAGAGAGCTGTTCAAGGAACACACGCAAAAAGTCTGTTTTCGGTTTCTGGTGACATTTATCATTTTCTCTTATATATGAAAGCGTCCATGTGCCATAGTCTGTGCATGCTAAGATAGAGCTCGAGTATCGTTTGACCCCGCCCACGCGCTTCCTGTTCCGTGTTGTTCTTTTTGAACAGTTTCTAAACATATTCTTAACGTTTGTTAAAAAAAAGGCAAAGAAAGTCAAAGAAGAGAATCATACAACCGAGACCTTGCAAGGTTTGGCTTTGGCGGCGATGCTGATGGCAGTGAAATGTCATCGTTAGAGCGACTTTCTTTAACGTCATACATAGTGTGGAGTATTAGTTTTCATTTTCATCCTCCCTGGGAAAAGTTAGCTAGACAACCTTGTAATAAGTCAGTCTTTTGGTGGTCTAACCGAAACGGTAGATATTGGTTACAGTCATATGGTATGTGACAAACTTGAACCTGGTAACCTGCTGTGAATATCGTTCTTTATTTTTTTATTTTATTTTTCTTATTTTTTTGCAGGAGTGTCCAGCTGGGTCTCGCGATTTTAGAACGCAGCAGTGTGAATCATACAATGGGAAACATTTTATGGGACGCTATTATAGCTGGGAACCTCACGTTGACAGTAAGTTGTAATTTAAAGTCTTACTTACATTTTTAGCTCCATAAAACCCACAGGGGAAACGGTTTTTACTATACCTTATTGTATTTTCATATTATAGCAAAGGTTATACCCACAATAGTTTAAACACATTCGTTTTTATTTTCCATAGATGATCATCCTTGCGAACTCAATTGCCGGGCGTTGGGGTACCGATTTTATGCCCTTCTCAACAAAACCGCCGTGGATGGCACACACTGTTATGCAAATGACCCTACCAAAGTCTGCGTCACTGGAGTTTGCAAGGTAAGGGAACCATTTCAGTTTTCAATTTTCGATTTTCACTTCCAGGTAACAGAATAGGGAGGTTGATTGGGAATTTCGCACGGTGACGGAGAACTTTTTTTCTCGAGATTTGTTAGACAACGGAAGAGGGGGGACTTAGTTAAGGCCTCATTGAATTGGTGAAGGTATATCTTGGCTAACGTACACAAGGGATACAATGAAGGTGGGAGCGTAGATTCAGCCGAGCTCAGTTACACAGACCAATAATTTTTGGTTTTTGGGTGCCTTATGTGGTCTTGGGGCCCAGAAACATGGGCTTGGTCTGTGAATCATGATATTTTCATTCTTACATGTGTTAAAAGCGTACAAGCCATTGTCCTCTTGTTCTCTCTCTCTCTTTCTAATGTTTGTGGCATCCTAACGTTCTAACTCTAAACCTTTTAGCTTTTCACAAGCACAAGGTTTCTATATGAAATCTTGTCCAGCCCCAGCTGCCCCTTTTGGGGACCAATTGACAATTCCGAGGGAGAGAGAAGGACGAAAGAGAGACGCTCATATGGCTGTCATCGCATTCAATAATTTCAATAGAAGAGCGTTTCCTCCGAACGATTGCTGTCACAGTGGCTCCCGCCATGCCATGAAACCTTCCCCTCTTTCCCTGCCTGTCCGACTTGATTTCACATCTCGGGGAGCAACAATAGGCTCCACATTACTTCCATTTGACCTCTACTGCTGTTTCTGCGTAGGGGAATCTTCATCTCAATGAATCTCTATGATGCTGCGTTTATCTCGCTTGCTCACGCCGCAACAACTCTATACAAGACTGCCGAGTAATGTTAATTTAAATTGAAAGGAGAGACGGGCTCGCCTTTTGATTTTTGTATTGTCTAAAACGGCTTCAGAAGCCGTTTTGTATGCGTTTAGGCGTTTAGGAATTTGATAGTCGGCCCTCCCAACCAAGACAGACACCCCCCTTTTAACCGTAACCTTTTGCTTGATGTTATTATGCCAACTGTAAGACTGTATGGCCTTTTTCAAGTTGGGGAATCTTGTCTAGGGAGGCAGAGATGTATGTGTGTAAGGCTTCGTCGGCAAGCAAGGACAGGGAGCGTAATTATAGGCTTTTTCTTTTCAAGCCGCGGAGCGGGAGAGGCGAAAAAGACTTGAGCAACGAACCAAAGTTTCTCCTGGCTTTGACGGTATAACATTCCATCGGAGCTGACTTGTTTCTTCGAACATACATGCGGCACTTCCTTCGCTAAGGAGAAAACATGCGTGACCAAGTATGCGACTATATAGGTCCTTGCGTCCCGTTTAATGCGTTACCCAGGAAGCTCTCCTGCTCAGACAGAGAACAAGAAGGAAACTGGGTTATAATTTATAATTAGTCAATTATATTCTTGGGGACCCCAAAGTGCAAGAAAAGCATTGTACTCACTGTGGACTTAACTATTGTGCTCACTATGGATGCGTGCACGACTTTACGATTGATATTAGCTTAATTTAGGCAATTGAAGAAGAAAAGACGATGTGCAAATGAAAGAACCAGTAAAGCCCCACGGGTTCCTAAGCAAAAGAAAGGGAACCGGGTTTACGCTGAAGGCAATATAATTAGTTGAACAATATGCTACTACTGTACTGATGATACTTTCCTGGTTCGGGTGCGATGCTTGTTATGCAAATATACACTCATAAACTGTATACTTTGGCTTGGCTTCTTGAATCGGGTAGACCGGACGTTTTCAAATCGTAACATTGTAAGTGCAGTACGAAGGTTAGTTTTTCCTGTTTCCAAGTTCTGAAGATTATTTAGTGAAGACAAGTCTGGGAACAGCTGAGGCAGTTGTTATTCTAAGTCTTGGCACTGAAGCCAAGATCTCACACCTAATTGTTCATTTCCAATGCCAAGGGAAACGTATACAGTTAGAATTAGCCCGGTGTGTGGGGGGTGAGGGGGGACTGGTAGCTAATGGAAAATTATAAAGTTGCGTTGCAACGCCCTTCATTAATGCAAACTAGTAGTCAAAGGTGTTTCAAATGGTTTGGGTTTGAGATGAATTGATAAAACGCTGGCTTTTGCGTTGTAGAAACCTCAGGAAAAAAAGGCACACAATAACCCGTGAAAGCGCGTGATGTTGAGCCCAAGCTAGCTTAATTAGCCTTCCAGCGTGGAATCGTGAGTAGGCAAACATTTGCTGCTGATTAAAAAAACGGCCCAGGACAACATGCACGATTATTTTTCTTCAGTTTTCCCTTCAGTCACAATTCAAAAATTCGAATTGTAACGGCTTAAGCTAACTTACGCCATCTAGACATAGTTATTAGTACTGCGTGTCTTTCAATGTTTACCGTTTCAATGTTATACGTAACCGCTAGATGGCGGCAGAGGTTCGAATGCCAGGGGAAAAGTTCAACCAGAGCACAGATCAAATATTGAAGTATGTTAATGAGTTCTTTTCGGTATTGGCTTAGAGGTAAGCGTTCCTCATCAATTTTTAATGAGTATACTTAAAAGGGCGGTTGCGAAAAGTATAGTAGTGCATACTTCAACCCCCGCATTGTAGGTTGTATTGCATTTACGTATGATAGGGTTCGGGCGAAGTGTCGTGCCAAATAAGGGCACCAGGACCGTGTAGTGCCTGATGGATGTGGGTTGGAAGAAAAAGACTTTTTTTAGGTATGGACGGAACGGAGAACGAGTAACCCTTTGAACTGTTTTCAGCTCCCATCCCCTTTTGTCTTTTGTGTGATGGCTTCTTGCCACGCCCCATTAAATGAGCTTCCATTCCTCCGCCCAATTCACTTTGAAAAGATAGTTAAGTCAAGCCGTGCCGATATGGCGTTTGGGGCTCCCAGTCTACTACCTCTCTCTTCGTTTAATTCAAACGTCAGAACACCACCGCCTTTTGGCACCGTCCATTTTTTGTGCACGTCCTCGACTTGGCAGAATCTGAGGGTTCAATCCAAACCTTTGTATATCTAACTAGACTCGACCTTATTTCACGCCTTTTGTATTTCGTTACATGCCCCCCCACAACTACCGACGTGGAAAAAATAAGAGTAAGAAAAAAAATCGGATAAAACGTTTGAGGTTCATAATTTCCAGGGTTGTCACTCGCATGGGTGATATTCTTAAAGTAAAAGCACTGGTTTATGATGACAATAAAGACCTTTGGCAACTATGGCATTGTTAATGTAGGCCTTTGGAAAATTTCTCTGCGCGGCTCCCACCATTTCATTTTTTATGTGACAACTTGACAAGATGGATGTAATATACGTTGAGGGCAGAGACGAGTCAAAGGTCTTTATTATTAAAGCCAAATACGTAAACGATAGCCGGTGCAATGTCCAGTGACGTCACCGGGATTTTCTTTTTTCACGACAAGCGGGCGAGGTTAATTGAATGTCAGGGGTAATGGTCCTTATTGAAGAAGTTGGTGATGGACAGTATTTATGGCGATAGGGTTGGATACGTTTCATTTATCAATTATGCCCACGTTTATGGACTGCTGAGCTTTATAGTTCACGCTCGCGTGTTTTTCCCCGTTTGGGAAATGCAAAGTTTTGTATGTGGTTGTATGGAAAGGAGCAAAAGACGAATTCAAATGGTTAAAAGGGCCACAGTAGCCAACTGTGGGTCAGAAAGGGATATAGGAGAATGCGCTGGAATTTGTAATGGAGAGAAGGGAACAAGATGGGTCGCCAGGATTAGTGTTAATTTGCATACTTTACCCGGCGCAAAAACGGAGGGGATAGCGTCTGCGCCATAAGGTTATACCTTGTAAACTCTTCCCGGTTCAGATCTCCTGTTACATGCTTCATTTATCTCATCGGAAAGCATGAAATGAGATGGAAGTTTTACAACACCTGTTAGGGCTATCCATCTCTCCATCCTGGTGGAGAAAACCTTGGGCAAAAAAGGCGGCCCCCTTCTTAGGGGTTTATGCGTAAGCAAGAACGGCCCCCTTTTTGCATGCGTGAGTGTGTAGGATTGCTGTTTGGAAAGAGAAGAGCAAAAGGGCATGGTTATAAACATTTGTTACCGATTTGTCGTACCCCTTTACCGGTTTCCAAACTGCAATGCATGTACAACTGGGCAAGATTCTTGGGCATGTGGGAGGGGAAATCGGATGCCATTTGCCCCCTTTTTAATTCGCTGGGCTTTTTTGGCACACGGTCACCGTTCGTGTTTACGCTTTGCAAAACCCTCCCATGACAGGAAACTCCAAATGAGTGAATGCAGCAATGACTGTCATCAGGAGCGGTTTGTCAAATTTGCATATCCGCACGAAAAAGGAACGTACTGTACTTGAAATCCACCTCAGGAATGGGCGCCGTGATGTTAAAAAAAAAAAAAAAAATCTGCGAAGGTTTGGCGCCAAAAGGCAAACATTGGCACACTTGCTGTGGTTTTGGACTTGACGATCCCCGGTATTAAAAAAGAAAACAAAGAGTTGGCTTTATCTTTCTAGCATTCGTACACCAGTGTGACGTCATGACTGGGATGAAGGTTACCTAAATTGGATCACTTTTTGAGAACAATTCTTCGCCGGTTTCGCGAGTCGTTTAGGGGCCGTTGGTAGACGCTTATGACGTCACTTGAGAGTTGGAGTTTGATTTTTTTTTTTCGTTAAAGTGTTGGTTTTAATTCTGATTTCTCGGGGTGTTGGAGCGCTGCGAGCTGGGCCAGCAAAACGAAACGTGAAATGAGAATGTAAGTTGTGTGCAAGTCTGGAGGGATATCTACACTCTATAAGACGGTTCTTGGCGGTGCCCGGTGCGTGAGTTGAGTTGAGTGAGTCGGTCTATGTCATGCAGTAAAGAAAAGTCTTCGGCACTGCTCTGCCAGCGTGCCATGTTAGTATTTAAGCGCGTGTGTGGGGCTGCGCGGACTTTAGTCGTGAAGCAAGGGAGCTAGTGAAGCTCTCTTCAAGTCCTGGCAGGCGTTTGGGTTCTGTGCCAAAGTGGGAAAGAGTTTTTCCTAAGTTAAAATAGTTCAAAAGTACGTGACATTCTCGAGGAAGAAAGTGCGACAGAAGGTAAAATAACGTATTTTCAAGGCGCTGATTTCCCCCCACCCCCAAACATATGAGGGGGTTGGGAGAAAGAGAGAGAGAGAGAAAAGTGTCCGAAACCAAATGATGTATTAGGACCCTATTTAGCTCTTTTACTTGGTTAAAGCTTTCCTGAAGTCGGCAAGGCGGAAAGTCCAAGACATGGTCCAAGTCGTTTAGAAAAAACGTGCGTGGGAAAAAATTGCGGCTGATATGCAGAGACGCAACGCGCACCACCTTATGTTCCGCTGTTAGTAGTTTAAATGGCTGTGTGTATATGTGTGTTAGTTAGTGGAGTTTTTTTACACGCTATGAAGCGTTTGTTGCGGAGCCACTTGGCTACGCTTATGGAAACTTCTTTTCGAGTCCACGAACTCGACAGCAGACCCAGGCCTGATGCCTTTTGGCTGGCAATCCGAAAGACGTGAGAAGAAAGCTGAAAAGATTCTTTTGGCACCGCTTAGCTTACTATTACGCGAGCATTCACTTCTACGTATACATACACACACGCATGCATGCACAGTTAAGTTACACAGCGTGTAGTACTTACTCGTACCTTTTCCTGATTAGTTTTTAATTTTTTTTAAATTCGGGAGGGGAAATGGGGCGGATTAGAGCGCGAGGTAGAGCAGATTGGTTGAGAAAGAAAATCGGCAATTGCGGGAGGAATTGACATGTTGCTTATTGCAGTCGTTTGTCTTGCTCTCCACGTGATGCAGATAAGGAAATTATGCGACTGGGACACGGGTGTGCGTTTTCCATGGAATAGATGAAAGACTCACGATAGCAATTAATCCCTGGGCCTCGCATTCCGCTGGGTTAAGAATAAGAACTTGGTTTTCTTTTTTGGCGAACATTGCAGCGTCCCTTCACGTTCACGTTCCTCCTGAAAACAAAAAGTTAGATATGGTTTCCTTGCATGTATGGCTCGTTTTTTGTCCGGATTTTCCATGTGTAAAGTCATCGTCATCGTATTCAGTGTTGTTACAAAAAAGCGTTGCGGTATAGAACTTGGCGAAAGACTTTTAGCAACTTTTTTTTCTCAAGTGGCAACAGGTGCTCCGAATTTACTGTATATGAACTCATTAGTATTGAGAAACGGGAGCCAAATTTCGTGTGCAAAGAAAACTGGGGGTCAATTTTCTTCGTCATTTTTGGAAAGTTTTTATTTTATTTCTTTATTTTTAATAAAGTCCGCTTAACGTCACGTTGTAGTACAGCATTAGCATCGCTTATCGATACCGATTGGAAAATCCGGGTAGAAAAAAGGGTTTACTAAAGAGTTACTGAGTACGTATGCAGGTAACTGGTTATCTCTTGAGGGGAAGAAAAGAAATAAAAGACCAAAAATAAAAGTGTGCGGCTGCTGTGGCACGATTTGGGTGAGATGGATTCGTGAGCCATCCATATAGCGTATAGTGATTTAAGATGCATTTGAAAAGACACCAGATAACACGCTCAAGTCTTATTTCCCCGAATGGAACCTCGCACTTTTGTGTAGGGACTTGATTGTCGATAAATCACCTGCTGTCTGGAACCAGCAACTTTCGCGCGGAAGCCAAGTTGAGCCTTTTTTGTCCGCGTTTTGCTTATCTAGTCCATCTTTTATTTTTTTAATTTTATTTTTTTAACTGTGACAAGTTTGAAATCCATCCGGTGTACACATGAGTGAAGGGTTAGTATCCTTGTAACGGAATTAGGCGAAAGAGTTGGGGATTTCCTGCCGGCAGCGCGAGCGGAAAAAGGAGTATGCGCAAGACATAACGAACGGAGGTTAATTGTGTATTCAGGGAGCGTCGTGGCCCTCAACTTCGTTCCACAACGGGTTAGGCTAGCTTCAACTCGGGCTCAGCGGACGCCAAAAAAACCGCGTAGGCTCTAAACTTCTAGTTTGGCTGTTTGTATGTCCTGTAGGTGGGTTCTATTTAGAAAAATAAAAATAAATGAAGAGAAGAACAGGTTTAACAACGATTTTAAAAACCTTGGCCAGATGTATGGGGAGCTCCATCTCAATGTCCTAATCATACTTTCCAAGCTGACGAGACAATGTGTGCCTTCTATTTAGAGTAATCTTGATATGTATTTTTTATTTCGAAAAAAGGAAAAAAAATGTTCTATTTAGCATACTCTTTATATTTGCTCTATTTCTAGAAAAGGAGAAGAAAAGAAAATAGTAAAATTTGTAAGAAATTTTTCAAAGGATATTTCTATTTAGAGTAATATTTAAATGTACTTTTTGTTTCGAAAAAGGTAAAGAACAAATTGTAAAAGTACACATTTTTTAAAAAAATATTGTTTTTAGAGTAATATTTAGATTTATTATTTATTTCGAAAAAGGAAAAGAAAAGAAAATTTGTACAATTAAACAAAAAGAAAGAACGAAAATGGGTCCACACAATCCCACGATGCCATAAGCACATGAATATTTGGCTAGAGGGGGGGCTTCGTTAGCCAATTGCGAAATTACTCAGAGGTTATCGCCTGGAGATTGATATGCTACAGCTTCCGTGCTGGAGGGGTTTCAGGCATTTGGAATGCGAGCCAGAGTGCTGAAAGGGACTTTTGACTCCGAGCATTAGATCATTTTAAAGAGATGGATTAGCGGACAGCCATGCGTTTTTTTTTCTTTCACACACTTTTTGTTTCGCTTACCGATATCGGGAATGCAGTCCTATATACGTGTAATGTATAACAGCCAAATAGTTTCCATTCGCAATACGTCCAAGTCCGTCAACAAGTGCTTTGAAATGCTTCATAAACCGGACAAGTCCTTCATGTGAAGTGGTTCCATTTATTACAAAACAAGATCTTGCATGTAAGGTTTTCCGCTGGGGGAACGTGAGTGAAGCTGATTATCATTGACCCTTGTGCATGTCAAGTACTTCCTTCTATAACTTGCGAGCTCTGTTGGCGTTCAAATGGAAAGCCACAGGTTTCGTTCGCCACCACTTGGACTGTGGAATGCCATTTGCCCCATTTATACCCCAAATGCTAAGTTGTTAAAGGCATGCCAAACCCTGATATGAAACAAAAAGGGGAAAAAAGCGCTTGAATAACTATGAATTGGAATTGAAAACTGCTTAGGCATAAAATACTTGGAAATATTTACGAGCAGAAAGATCAGGCAGCACAGTGTCCCCGCCTCTTTTCTGGCCCACCCTAGGTTAGCCTTGTTATTACTTGAAAACTATTTTCCTTTCAATATTTTTTCAACAAAAATCCTGTATTCCCACTTCCTAGTCACTGTAGAGCGTAGCATATAATACTTTCGTAACTTTTAAAGAGTAATTCTAAAAATTCTGTAACTTAATTGTAAATTATGCGACTTTTGGTCCGTTTCCTAATGATAACGCCGTTGGCAATAAACAATTTTTTATATTTTTTTATAATTTTGCCCATTTCAGTATTGAATTACCTCCAAATTACGTTTTTTGCTACTGTTACTTATCATGTTCGTCGTAAAATTTACAAATATTTTATTTTTAGTATATTTATTTTAGTATATTTTTGTTTATTTTCCAGAATTTATTTTTCACCATAGTTGATTTATATTCTCGCCGCTAAAAGACACATAACTTCTTTCAGTGATTGCGTGAAGTAAAGACTCGAAGATGGAATAAAAGGTTCTCGAGTTACATGGCAAATAGATTTATTGCTTACAATTATTGCGTCTGCGTACGCATGCCTCGTGTGTGACAGCTCGGAATTATTCAGCGCTTGAAGCTCGTAGATACGGGAGAAATCATGAGATTCAAATAGGGAAGATTTCGTAATTGGTCAGAAGCTAGTATGTTAGCTATGTGTTACTCAAGGACGAATTCCATGTTCCATATTCATGTTGATTCACAAGCTACGGACCCCTAGTTGTGTTGTTGGGCTTGTCATACATACTGTTTTCCAAAACGTGAAGGGCCACTAAGGGTTTCTGCATGTTATTGATTTGGAAGCAAAAAATTTAACACAAAAAAGCATTGCCAGTTATTCATGGCAAGTTTAAAAGGGAAATGAGGGTCCATTGCAGCACTAAAGTATTAAAAAAATGTAAAACAAAAATTAAATTAAAAAAACAAAAAAATTTAAAAAAATGTTCGGTCCAACATCCATTGCCCTGAACCATCCGGGAGCAATAACGTGTGCTTAACCAGGTTAGGGGACAGTTACTTTAAGAAAACAAAATATGCTGATCACGTACTGAGAAGACGTTGACTCGATAATATAGTTTACCTTAAAAGAGCAAGTCATATTCGTGTGTATGTGTTAAAAAGTTGGGCTAAAAATGAAAGGGACACCCAAAAACGCAAATTTTTTGTACTATTGGAAACGCCATATTTGGTCCGACCGCTACTCTCTCTCGCTCTCCTCTCGTTTTGTGTGAATCGTTGAATCATGTGTGTGTAACCTATTGCCCATGTCGTTACGTAGGTGGTTTGGGGTTACGGAATCCGTTTCTTTTTTATTACTCCTGCAGCCAAAAAAGAAAAATAATAAGAAAACGCATGGTAAGCTGCATTACCTGTAAACAGAAAAATGTGTTATTTCAAGCCAATGAGGCAACGTTGTTGGTCATGTGGTAGCATTTGATCAGCAATGACGTAAGAGTCAGTTTTCGTTTTCGTTTCCTGCTTATTCTCCGAGAATTTTTGCGTTGGCTTCGAAAACGCGAACCAAAGCAAAGAAAGTGATTCATTACCAGGGAATCTTGTGGATGTGTTGCGGCGCTTGTGACGTTCTATGTTCATTCTGTGGATGTGATTTCCGGTTGCGGAGAAGTCACGAGACGAAAAAACAAGGATTTTCCTCCTGTTCGGCCCGTTAAACAACCCCACGAAAACTCGCAGCACACGCAAAAAGGAACGTATTAGGACAAGGAACGTATTAAGAGCTTGGTGAACCATCTTGGGATATACACGTTCTGCAGTGCAGCGTTTTCAGAAGAGTCCCCCCCCTTTATCCACGTTGTCAAAACTTCGTGGCCAGCTATTAGCGAGAACGACGTCATGGAAATGGACAGGCTTGGCTGGAAATTCGCAGTAACCGTGCTACTTTTCCTGGTGAGTCCGCGACTTTATGTTGGAATGTTGTATTGCAAGACGTTTAGACTTGTTATGGAAATGAGAGTCTGAGCAGCCAAAAGTCCCCTGTGAAGTTAGGTTATAAGTCCCTATGTAAACGTCCCAGTTAGAATAATCCAAGGCAAGTATCCGGTACTTTCCCCAACAGGTTCTCCAGTTTCGGAACTCGGAGATAAAAGTGACACTAGTGTGTATTATTGTTTCAAAACGGTCGATTTCCAATCGAGTAGTTCGATTGGAAATGCATTAGGTTAGGTTAACTATTCTAATCAGGTTTCGTTGATGGAGAGTCGTTAAAACTTGCACTTTCTTTCACTCCACGAGCTGAAAAAAATAAAAATTCCATTTTGGGGAGTGACACACTAGTGTCATTTTTTTCTCCGGGATACATTACGTACGTAATGTAAGTACATCCGGAGAACGTGTTGACTTTCCCATTACATGCCAAAGCAAACACTTTCCCCTGAAATCATTGCGCTTTGTCATATTGCGAGAAGGTAAGAAAACCGACATTGCCTTGTCCGCTGCCGCCGTGCCGTGGTCAAAAATCTCTCTTTGGTTAAGGAACTTTGACCGCCTGTCTCGTTATTAGAGGGTTTTTGATCAGGTTTTCGGCTACTGAAAAACCTGTTATTTAATCTGTCAAACGCTTCTCGCCAAAGTAAACCCCGCGGTCTTGACAATATCCTCACAATTTGAAAGGACGCAGACGCGGTGGATAGAGGCCCTGAAACAAGCGCAGGGTTTCCGGTTCCGGCTTATAATGTAACTCCTATGCTGTATATCAAAGTGTTGGGCATAAAAAAAAAGAATGTGTGTGACATGCGAAGGTTTAAAGGTTGTTAGGACTGTCGATTTTTCTTTTTCTGTTCTTTTTTGGACGTTCCTTTTTTTGTCGAACATTATCGCAGCGAGAGTCATAAGCGTGACTCATGGGTTGAATTGAAAACTGCTATGCCAGAAAGGATTACCTAAACATTAGCAAACATTATGCTAAGGTTGGTGGCATGGAAGTCAGCTTATCGTCATCTCACTCATCTTAGCATCCCATCAGGCGACTGATTGCACGATGGGAACGGGGAAATTCTACTAAGCAATGTGTGCGCTGCTAGTTATGGTATGTGTAACATGGCGTAAGAGACGCGAAGGGTCTCCACCAAGGGGGGAGGAGTATGCATGCATGTGTGTATATGTAATATGTGTAGGGAGTAGTACAAAAAAGAAAAGAAAAAAGTTACAAAAAAAAGAGGAAAAGCTGACGTCATAGCTCAAGTCAACGTCAGGTTTTTAACATACACCATGCAAGGCAAGCCATATAGTTTTTGGGGGTCTTTGCAAAAGACAACGAGGCAACAACCAACCCAAGATATATATCCCAGGCTATGATGTATGAATGTCGGTATGTGGTGGTGCTGCCGCTGCGGTGCGGTTTAGTGTACATGACCATATGGGCAATTGCATACCACTATAGCAACTTGTTAACTGGTTCCTTTTAACTTTACATGGCCATGCGATTCATGACTCTTAGCTGGGAACATTGACTCGCCCGGTTTTCTGTTTTCTGGCGTGTACACTCTCTCCTTCAAATCGTCCACCACATTTCTTATTTTGATTTATTTCATTTTTCAAAAATAAAGGAGAATCTTTTGTGAGTCTGCTTTTTTTATAGAACTTTTCTTGGCTGGTTTCTGTTTGTCTTTATAAAAATTGACTGGGCTGGTTTAGGGGGATATGCGCTAGTTCAGTAGCTATTTCAAGGGGGAGGTATGGGTTAATGCAAACTGTCTGCCGAGCTGGGCTTATTGGTAGAAGGGGATAATAGCCGCAGTAAAATTAAAATAGGTCCGGATGTAGGTCAAGGGTTCTGGTACATGAATTGCGGTAACAGACTGGCCATTAGCCGAGGTGTGAAAGGGGAAATGCGTCAAGTCCCCATAACAACAAGGTGCGGTAAAAGAAGACAAAAATGTTCTTTCAAAACTGAAAGCTGCCGTGGAAAGTCAGCACAAATCTAGAACTTATGCGCCAATCTTTGGTTTGGTGCTCATTGAGTTCTTTTCCTTTTCGTAGGAGGAATATTTATATACTCTGGTCTGAACAAAATTCCTGGAAATTGTAGACCACAGAAGCAGACAAATGTTGATTCCTGGAACAACATTTTGTCGTCACCGTGTCATGCTGGACAGGTCCAATATGCCTTTGTTGCCGACCAAACGTGTATTTATTTACACGACACGCTTTCTTAGCGGCTGGCTTATTCTTCCCCTTTCCCTGTGATGAACGCAATCCTGTTTCCTGCTACAGCGTACATACGTACATACATACCCCTTTGCCTGGCAGCATAATTCCTTTTAAACGTAAACAAACACCACGCCATTTTGCATTTGACACAAAATAAGGAATCGAATCTAAAGGGTTGACTAAGCCAAGCGCTGACTAAGCCAAGCCACCAAGCGTTGACTTTATGCAAGTCTATCGATTATCATCGATTAGTATCGATTTTTTACTTGTGTATTCATTCATTCCCGATGACGTAGGCTCGCGGCTGTGGTCGGTTTCGTTAATTGTTCATCAATTTTCATGTTTTTATCACTTTCATAAAAAAAACTTAACAACGATAATAGAAATAGTACAAGTTAGGGTGGAGAGGCAATTTCAAGTAAGGGACATCAAAGATTGGATTTCTGAGAGATCGATTCGTTTGACTTGAAGCAATGCGAGTGGTGTGGAAAACCGAAGGTATTTCCAATTTGGCTCCTACTTTTTTACCGGCGAAAGGGTGATTCTCGTCACGTCATGTTTTCCTGGGCTTCTGTTTGAGTGAGGCGCAAATTACGGAGAAAAGAGCTTAGAAGGCTTGGAGTACGGGATAACGGGTGGTGATTTTCAAAATTGAGCCAAGGCGGGGCTCCACAGTGACAGACGGTTTTCGATTTCCTCATCGTGTTCTTTTCATGGCCTGGTGCAGTTTTGGTGTTACTTATGCGCGTATGGCTGTCTTTGAATAAAAAAATAAAAAAAGCCCTAGCCGAGTTGTATTGTGTTCTTTGGCGGGATAAAGTAGAGTTACTTAACTCTGTAATTTTTTTCCCGCTTATACTGTTTAGACAAGGGCATGAGTGGATCTGGAGAGTATATGTGGAAAGGGAGACAGAAAGAGGAGAGCTAACCCCATGAAATTCAATCTGGTTTGTAAAGCTTTTCTATGCTGACGAAAAACTTCAGCTTCCACTACACCAGACCAGCGTACTTTTCTGCCTGCCAGAAATAAAAAACAAAAAATAAATAAATGGGGCTGGTAAGTGAGAGTAAGAGTATCAGACAGATCTATTATTCCAATGGCGTTATAAATTGACGCAGGTCGCTTAGTGACTAAGAGGTTAAAAAAAATACAGTTGAAGTTACAATTCGGGATCTGGGAATGCATTAGAGATGGAATGAGGAATGAGAGGGGAAATATGGGGTCTCGTGTTCACTTCCAAAAGCAGCACACCAACACCCCCCTCTTCTTCCCCATGTGATGCCGTGTAAGGCATTACCTTTTAACTTTTTACCCCAATTAGATCGGAATGTGAAATATGACAGGACTCTTTGCTCTGTGGTGGGTTAACCGCGCTATATATTACCACGCATACGTTGCGTATAGTGCATATTTTCACTATTTCACTTTTCACTCTTGAAGTGGATACAATGTGGGGGAACGTTGCAAGACGTTCATACTTTAGAGATGGCCTTGGCTGTTTCTGGCTTTCTTTCCCAAATAGAAAAGTCATGTTCGTACTGGCGAATTATTTAGCGCCATCCAACATTGCAGATGGCAGCGAGAGACGAGAAATAGACTTCATGGATTCGCCTATTAGTTGGAGTTTCTGTGCAGCCGACCCTGACCCACATGTTGGCAACGTAGAGTCTCTCTTTTCCCTATGTCTTCGCGTATCATTGTAATAGAAGCATAGTAAGCAGGAATGGAAGTCTAAGCCCCAAAACAAACAAAACATGACGCGTTATTACAGGACTTTAGCGCATCGCTGCTTTTTTTAATGTTTCTTTTTCTTGAGGACAATTATTTCAAGGTGCTAGGAACTCTTTTTTTCACGGGAATTGTTTTCCCCAGATGGAATAAGATTCGTCAAGTACATTAAAAGCGGAGCAGGATTCCGCCTAGTTTGTTTCCAAGATCCTGAAAAAGGCAGATGACACCTAAGAAAAGGGAGGCATATTTACATGGAATAAATGGAATCGGTACTCGGTATTCTGAACGAGGCTTCCCAAGGAAACAACCCTTCCATGGGTACTTTCCGCTTGTTTGCACGCTTTCCTGGCGCGGAGAACCTTTCCTAAGCGTCACTAACGGCATACTTGCTGAGCCAAACGCGTCGACCTTGTCACATGCAGTAAGGGGCGCTTCTTTTGGTCTAATTGGATCATTACTACCTGGACGCTCTTTCGCTTTTTTGTTCAGGAATAGCTAATTGCAGGTAAAGGGTGGAAACCTCATTTACTTTCTCGCTAGACAATTATCTCTTCCAGCTATAGATAACTTTTTGCTCTCTAAAACTCTTAAATCTTAAAGAAATATCGCATGTTATGCATGTTATCACATGTTTAGTCTTGTTGGTGTGCAAGTTAAGCAAGTTGTTTTTGTCGATTTCTAAGAGGGTTAAACGGTTAAACTTAGGTTTAAAACTGTTAAACGAAGGTTGAAATGTTAAACTTTGTTAAACTGTTAAGTTAAACAGCTAAAAAACAAGCGATATGCGTTAAAAAGTTTAAAATTTTTTAACAGAGTGGTCAGGGTGTACGAAGTTAAACACGTGTTGCGAACCCCTTGCATGTTACGACATGTTTAGTCTTGTTTGGGCGCAAGTTAAGCTAGTTGTTTTCGTCGATTCGGTTTATACCGCCAACAGATTTTCAATGTCAAGAACTTACGCTAGTCAAAGGGTTAGACCACTGCATTTTTCATACAGTAACAAAATTCGCGACCTAAAATATACAATTTTGCACGATGGATGTTCCTACATCCGTGAAACTCGGTTTATACATGCATGCAGGCACGGGTATATACATGCAGTAGCCTAAAGGCTGATTACAGGCATCCGTGTAACGTGAAGTTGGCGTTTTCATACAAGTTATTAGATATATACATAGTTTTCATCCTTTTGTTTCGGAACAGTTGAGTTTGAAGAGGTGAAGAGACGTGTGAACACTCCTTACAGACGGAAGAGAGTGAGGGAACGGGGCATTTTAAACCTTGAGAATGTATTAAAGACGTAACAATGACCTCTGCGACATTGAGGGAAAAAGAAATGAGGACTTTGGATCTTCTCTGTGCAATGCAGTTCACGAACGATGCCAATTGGCACGTGGAAGTTTTCGCAATGAGTGGGTTCGTGGCTCTTTAGACCAAAAGAACCCTTATGGAACGTTGCTAGATTTAACGCAAACTTCCTGTCTTTGTTTGCCAACTTTCCGTAAAGACAAACACGACGTAAAAAAAGCGGGCTTTGGCCCTTGCTGCTGCTTTATAATTCTCGGCTCTTTTATATACTGTTGGAAGACACGCAATGGACCATATCTGTTTGGTATATGCGATTTTTTGTACGCACGTTTTGAACGGTGGATAGATATACAGTCGGAGCCGCTGCAGAAGCAAACCGCGTGGAATCATGGAATCACGAGTCTGCGTGATTGCAGAACGGCTATCCTCGTAGAGGGAAATGGCCATATGACAACACCAGCACCAGTGAAGGCCAAATCTGCCATAGCTTATTTTTACTTTTCAAGTGCTGAAATTGCAATGCCGATGCTGTTCCCAAAAGGGGGGATCCGGGATTCTCACCGAAGGTATCCGTGAAAGGATTGGAAAGGAATGGCATGCGCGTGAGAGCAATGTAAAAACGCACCGTTAAAGTGTCGTTAAACTTGTACACAAAGTATGTGGCGTGCCAGGGAAATACCTGGATATCCACCCAATAACTTTCCTGGCGAGGAATTAACTTCAGGCGTCCCCTGTCAAATTTGTTGCTGGGAACTTTCCACTTTTTTTTCTTTTTATTGAATATTTAAAAATAACTCGGGCGAGCGCAGACGATTTGGAGCAAACGTTGGCCCGTTTTTTTCTTTTTCTTGGTAGCATTGATGGTGAAGAGCGAGTAAAGTTGGTTAATTTTTATGGCGCGACTGCGAGACCCATTTTTACGCCCAATTGGCGACAATTTACGAGGTCTATAAACGAAACAGCCCTGAGTCGGAATTACAAATACCTAGTTATAGACGCTAGAATGCAAGGTGATCCTATCTTCTCCAAGGGAGTGGGTGTTCTTTTTACGTGAGCGAATATAAGTATATAGAACAGCTAGGGCTAAGATTCTAGAGGGATTTGCATAACTGCGTAGATGCACTTTGTTGTACAAGAAGTTCCTTCTCAGCCAAAAGGAATTGAATAGAAGACAGGTAGAGAAAACATCACTTTTTTAAAAAAAGAAATAGATATCTTATGTGTAGGGATTACCCTTGCTTTTCGAATATACGCGTCCCCGACTTGGAGCCAAATTGTATAGGTATCTTTCTATTGCCCAGCTAGATTTATGAGGTCTTGCGAGGATGGGATGCCAACTACAGGCAAGGTCGTTTATCTCTTTTATTGGATGGTATAACAGTTGTGTTCTATCGGGAGGTGAGTCGTAATTATTTGGAATATGCTGATGTGATAGCAACGTTGCCATCAGAAAACTTTGTCCTTATAGGGAACCGCGTAGGCGAAAAAAAAATAAAAAAAATCGCCGATAATGTAAGCGACGAATACTGTAAGTGACGGATCTCTTGTGGAACGAAATGCTTGAACTTTCTTGTTGACGGGAAGTATGTTTGTGGCTTGCGTGTTTACGCTCCGTAAAGCATTTCGTTTGCCGCTGGAAGTGCATTTCGTTTTCGCCAACCACTGGCCAAAAAATTTATTGGACTGGAGACCGTAAATTGGACTTGCGCTTTACAGCATGTGCTTGCGGATCCACTTTGTTTTACTTTCTTTTCATTCCTTTTTTCCCCGTTGGCTTCCCCTTTCTTTTCCTTCGCCTTTGCAAAGGAAAGCTTAATCATCCTATTGTATGCCGTGATAGTTTATAGCCAGTAGTTTGGAATTCATCGGTCGTCGTGTTTTGGTTGCGCTTATTGCCGCTCGCGGTCTTTTGTCAGTTTTACCGATCGTTAGAGGATTTTTTTCCAAATTTTTCCATTCCATTTTGACCGAGGCGACCACGTAGTAGACAGAACAGAAAAAAATGTCGGATTTTGCCAAAGGTAATCGAACTGCATGACCAGGTTAGACGGCCGGCTCTTTTGTGATGGGAAGGTGTGGAAGCTAATAGCCGTTATTAAAAGGGGCGTGGTTTTAGATGCGGCAATTTTTTGTAGGGATTTTTTTTAGTATTATTGGTGGTGTGACAAAGACAGTAGCGCAAACGGAGGAATTTTTGCGCCACTTTTGACACATGTATGAAGGATTTTCCGAGGTTACTACACTCGCACACTTCGGCGCGCGGTTCTGGATACCTCTATAGTCTATGCGAAGGAGGGGGTGGGATGGGACATAAGATAGGCATAGGATGGCGTTAAGGTTTTGTTTCCTCGTTAAATCAGCAACTTGATGCTGATAGCATCGAACGTGATTATGCAAATCTGGCGTGTCTTGATGCATAGCGGGAGTCGTAAACACGGTTTGGCCACTTTTCTTAAATTGGGGCTACAACCTATTTTCTTATGATTTGCGGGGAAATTAAGTTGTTCTTTCATTTATATTTTTAAATTATACTTACATTTTTTATATATATTTTTCTTTTATTATTTATATTTTATTTATATTGTATCTGTACATTTTATTATTTATAGTATATACATATTTTATTAAATTGTTCTTTTACTTATCTTTTGTATTTAAAAAAAATAAACTATAATAGGGGCCGCTGGATTCGTACACATGACAAGGCGTCTAACTGTCAAGGTGCTTTCCGGCAAAAGTTTTTGTCCTGTCAGTTTCAACCCCATGTCGGCGCTCTTAAGCTTTAAAAAAATCCCCAGTTTTCCATATTTTTTTCTCATTTTTATAACCCATAGTTCTCAGTCATCCTGGCCGTGTGGTCCGATTCTCGGGTCTCAGGGTTGGAAAGTGAATATTACGTAGAAAAAATATTTCTATATAAAAAACAAATGTGGCTCTGTGTTACGGAGTCATTAGAGCGTGTATGTAGCATGATTTAGATGGACAGGGCGACGAAGGGTAAAAAGATTTCTGTTCCGGGCGTTTCTGACAGCCACAAATAAAAGAAAAGAGAGGGGAAAAGGGGGAAAAAGAACCCCCAACAGGCATGGACATGTTTTGCACCGAAGCTATCGTCATATTAAGCCTCATTACGTCAATCTTGTCCGAGTCATGTGCGGTCATAAAGACAGTAATTTCCTGCTCACCAACAGCCCGAAGTTTCCCCCTCTTTCTCGTGTTTTCGGACACGATAAGAGGAACCGTTTTTCGTCACGCATATGCTTTTCGTAGTCCATCGTCCCTTTTTCAACTCTTCATTGTCACCATCATTCCATTTTAGTTCATGTGATGACAAGCTGTTGTGCGCGACGGGAAAGAAAAATTAGATTAGCATAATGTGGACGCAACGAGTTCCAAATCCCCTTTTCTTCCCACCCCTTTCTGGCGTCTAATTGTATTATTATGAATTTTTTTTTAGTCTGTCTGTTTGTTTAAAGGAGTTAAGCTGTGGTTTCCTTCAGGCAGTACTTGTGTTGCCAACAACCCGTATGAAGAAGCTCTTTAAACTGAGCCGGGAGTGCAAATAATTCACACCGTGTTATTAACTTTTTTTTGTTGCCTCTTAAGTCATGCTATTTGTTCTCCGGGAAATGGTTATTTTTCCTTCCCTTTTGCCTTGCAGCAAATACTATTGTTTAAAAAATAAAGTTATTTTTTAATATTTAAAAAAAAATATTGGCGTATAGGTATAAGCCTGTTGCCAAAGTTTATTATTAAAAACGTACATTTAATATCGGTAGACTTTTTTTATTATTATTATATTAGAATGAGTATGTTTAAAAGAGTGATAAATAATATATTATATAAAATTAATATTTTGTATAATATAAGGCATATTATATAAGATACTTTCCTTTAAAAAAAAGAATATTATTTTATTTTAAAAAAAGTGAATAACCTTTTGAAGAGGGGGATAGGTATTTTTGAGGTTACAGAAATTTCGACAGGCCACTTAACCTAACCAATAAGATCAATTGATTTGTCAGTTATAGGGTAAGAATGTTGATACAGCCCTGACAGCTTTTTATCATTTAAAAAAAAATATTTTCCATAAGAGGTTTGGGAAGTTTTTGAAGGCGCGTTTTCTGAATGACGTGAGCCAAATGGCCGAAGGAAAGCGTTACGGAGCGGTAGCCTTTTTCGGAAAATTCCTTCTACTCGTGTTTGGGTTGCCAGCTTTGAAGAGACAGATAAGCGCCAACTTGCACTTAAGTGGCAGCACGTGTTTGCGGGACCCGGCGAGGAGGGACGTACCCCCAACAATAAAACTGTCCCGGCATCTGTGTGTGTGCTTGTATGCCGAAACTTTTGGCTCCTCTGCTTTGCAGCCATTTTTGTCCCACTTAGGGCAAAGGTGAAAACTTGGGCAGTTGTTCTTAAAAGTCTGTTACTCTGTTTGGACTTGGGAGGCGCAAGTGTGTGTGCGCCTGAGTAGTACACACGTTTGGATATACCGTAGTTAATAGAAAACTGTATCTGTTCCTCTCTGCGCCCGAGTTTGAAGTCTTAACGACATGTTTGATTGATGAAAAGGAACAAAAAAACATGGACTGGGACCTTATTTAGTTCACAGCTGACCCGCGAAACCTGAATCAACAAAGCTGCTCAGACTGTTAGAGTAATTTCTCTTCTTGACGCCGCTGCAATTGAGGGGGCCACTTGGAAATTTCGATCTCGGATTTTTTCAAATAATTTTGTGCTCCTTTCCCTTTTTCCCAGTAGTATCAGAAAAGAAGGCTGGCAACAATAGGTCTTTAATACGACTGGAAAGGTTTTCACGCTTTGCGGCAACGGCTGTGGCTATAAGGCCGCCAGAAAATGATTGTCAGATTATTTTAATTCATCAAGAGGATAATTTGCATATGTCAGGCCTCCTAGGGCGCTGCAGACAATGGGTATTGTTCCAGAAGCGCGGCAATGAAGAGAACTTGGTACCAAGCGCAAGACGGAAGACAAGGGACATGCTTTGGAGGCTTTTTTTGGCGCTCCAAGATTTATTAGTTCAGCCTTAATCAAGCGCCCAGGTTTTGCCATTTCAAGATGCCATATATCGTAAGGCCGGAGTACCTCTTATAGTCATAACATCGGCTTGTTTGTGGGTTCCTAATGACGGCTAGAATTACTCCTTGTGTATACTTAACGTCCTTCTGTTGTGCCTATTTGGAACAGGAGGAAAGCGTTCCAGGTTCAAAGAGGGGGTATTTACTTTTACTGGTGAAAATTTTGCCGATTGAGCGAGAAGGGCGCAAAACTAACTCGGTTAAACTCTAACGCGGGAAACTCATCAATTTTTCTAGGAATTAACGTTTCACGAGGTCTTTTATTGAGAGTCAATACTCCGACCGTTAAATACGTTGATACGTTAAAAAGGGGGGGGGGTATTTACTTTTCTGGTTGTGAGAATTTGCTGATTGAGCGAACAGTAACTCGGTTAAACTCCAACACGGGAAACTCATCCGTCTTTCCAAGAATTAGCGTTTTACGAGGCCTTTTATTGAGAGTCAATACGTGTTCGACCTCCCCGGAGCAGGGATTATGCAAAGTTTGGTGGTTTTAAGAAAAACGGCACCGGAGCTTTTGTCATAGTCATGGTTAGGGCCATCGCTGTAAGCTTGGAACCATGTTAAATTGAACTGGGTTGCAAGTTTTAAAAAGAAAGATGGAGCTTTGAGGTTGGCGGATATTTATTTGAGGCTGGGATCGCCGATATTGGGAAACGATTGTTGTCTTTATTCCCGCAGTGAAGGTTATAAAGGAATTGAAGAAAAATTTCGGGTCGGCAAGATAAGGCAAAAGAAGACAGAAGACCCTAACAATTTATCTCTGTGATGTGGGAGTCTGAGTGGGAACGCCATAGAATAGACAGTAGAGAGGAGAAGCTCCATCAGTCCAAGCCACGCTTGTGTGGAACGTATAACGCTTCCAAAGAGAGCTTTTAATCCTATTTGCGTCTGTATGCTATCAATATAAATGGCCGTGACGGAGCAACTTTGACGGAGCCACGTTGGTTGGTTTTTGGTTGATGGTCAAACCGCGGCGGCGGAGATGAGCGTACGTAACCTTCTCTTCGTGTTTCGTGCCTGATCCTCAGCGTCATCCATAGCAGCATGCATCTCGTAATATGCATTAAAGTTGGTCTGGTTTCTTTTGGGTGGTTTTCGACCGCTAGAAAACCTTTAGCAGGACGTTTTGGGACTCTGGCGTTTTCTTGCCATGCTAAAAACAGGATCTCGCAATGTTCAAAACTTGTGCCCAGTTGTTACAAGTAAGCATTCGGCGACGTGCAGCCTGGCTGGGACTCTGGCGTGAAGCAAGGGACTTATCACACGCTCTTTATTGCCCACCGTATACTGTTAGACAAGCCAGTTATGCAGCTTTTGATGAAATAGACTGTCGTCCCTTATCATGACAAACATGCATCGTACCAAACGGGAAAAGGGTGTTTGCAACGGTGGCTCTAGAACTACTTGCCTGCTGTATACACAATGCACACTCGTCGTTTCCAATTTGGCGCGCTATCAAGAAAGCAACAATGTTTTTCTGTCCATCGTGACTGGGGGAAACGCCCTGTAAAGTTGGCTGTCACGTCCTTTTTACCCTTTGCATGAACAACGTTCTCAAGCATCTTGCCTTAGCAAAAATTAGACTATAATGAGCAGTTTATCATTTCCCTTTAACAAACACTTGTGTCTGTTTCGATTGGATGGGCGTTCTTGTATAGTTATTGATTTGAAGTCTATTCTGCCGATAATAGTTAAGATGCTTGATGCTTCGTCTTGTTTTCTTTGGAGGTGTCAGGGGACAGCACTTCTCACCTTGAATAGGCAGTTATATTGAAGCAGGCGTGAATATAAAGAATACGTTCCAGTGCGTTACTGATTAGAGAGGGGCAAAAGCGTCCCTCTCTATACCTTGAGATCTAAAGTGACGTTCTTCTGGCGATTGTTAACGCTTGTAACAACACTTGACAGGCCATCGCGATGGGGAGAAGGTCTCTCCAGTACTCAAGTACAATACCACACTTCATTTGCATAGCAGACAGCATTGTTCTTGGTGGTACATATAAACGGATCTGTATAGGGACTGATGTGGAATGATAGCTGATAATAAAGTGTTTTATCCTTGACTTGCCAGTTTGGCTCTGTAGCAAACGATTACCCTATTGTCCTTTTGAGAGATGTATCACCTTATGGAAAATGGAATTTTTGCACGAGTGGCAAAATACCCCGAGTGCCGTATTGCACTCGTAGCCTTGGCGCGCGACGCTGAAGAAAGGTCGTATTGTTGTGTGGGAAGAGCGACAAGCAATGAATTGTGGAAAGCCATGGCCAAAAATGGTCACGAAGATTTGGCGAAAATTCCCGTCTAACGCACGACCCCTAAACAGCTGTGCGAATAACTTGTCTCATATATCTTGGGGAAAATAAGGATGTAATCTCTATTCCTAATCTCTGCTTATGTTACGGCATTTCCATGTGTGTCTTTCAGAATGGTGCACATACACGTAGGTAGCCAAGCCATGATCTATTGGAAAATCCGGACTTTAAATACTTAAAGCTTGTTGCGTCTCCACAAAGGCATACCACGTATGGTATGAAGCATGCAGTCACAATCTCTACTTTTTTACTCCCGGTCTCCCGGTGCTCAGCTGCTGGTCAGTTGTGCGTTTCATGTCAAAAGCAATCCCAAACTTAGCTGCAACTCCGAAACGTTCATAGGGCATTGAAATTGCCGACAATTACCCATGTATTTCTTTTCCCACCTTCTTACTCAAAGCTTTCGCATAACAATAACAAACACTAGTGCCATCTGTGACACTTTCCATCAATAAGCTAATGTATACAAAAATTTTCGCGTCTTGAGTACAGTACTGTGCAATGAGAAATGGGAGTTCTAGAGGGGAAGCTAATTCTGATTTACTAGAGGGAGTGTTTACAGGGTTTTCATGGATCAATTGTAAGCCCTACTTGAATGTTTAGTCGTAACTTCCCCCGTCGAGTTTGGCATGGTGAAGCTATTACACTGAGCATGTCCTCCCACTCTGAAAGTATAATAGAGACAGTGGCGCGAGGGTTGGAGAGTGTTGAACCGGAAACACATTGTAGTAATTAGGTAGTTACCAAGAAGCCCACTGCTCTAAAATTAGTGATGGTGTAAAGGCAAACCCGGCTAGTTTGTTTGGAGAATGAGTGAACATTGTTTGGCACATTTCTTGTTCTTGGCCTTAGAGGACATGAGAGGCTTTATTATGGTTAACTATTCATAAATCTCCGGGCATGAGTAACTTATGACGATGCGTTGGCTTAACAAGACGGAGAACTACTTGGCTTTCTTTTTCCTTTTTTTCTCTTTTTTCTGTTATTGTTTTAATGGGAGAATAGAAATGATACGGGCTTGCATAATGAAAGAGTCAGATAGAGTGTTATAAAACCAAATCATTGTGGGTGGCAGTGTGTATGGCGTTGAAGAATTCTCTCTAGACACTTCCCTTTTTCAGCTCTGAGGTCTTCTAGCTGGATGTGTGTGGAGGGTCTGTTCCTGAGTCACTCGAAGCTTAACAGACTCCGATAAAATCCGGCGTAAGTTGCCAACAAGGAATCGTGGGGCAAGTGACAACAGCGTATCTGCGAGGGAAGAAAACCTTTAATGATGAAGATTGCCTTGCCCCAGACGTTAGCTATAACTTAAAGATCCCAAGCCCGCCAGGTAGAAAAGAAAAACAGACCAAAAAGTCCTCCCAATAAGCCATCGTGACTTTTGGATTTAAATGCTCGGTTCGGTACTGTCGCTCCACATGGCTGAAGACGAAAAACATTATAAAACCCCCTAGAGTCGTGACACATCCTGATCCCGGACACATGATACTCCCCAACACATTTTAGAATCTAGACCCACTTCTGTATCAAACGCTAAAAAAAGGAGAAGAAGAGGGGGATCTTAAGAACGAATTTGTTCAATCCCCATTTGCATAAGCACTGTTATAGCCAGATAGCTCGCCACAACAAGATCCCAGTCATTGACTGCACAAGTGTGAAAAAAGCCATCAATTACGGCTTACAACTTTTCACAGACCTTGCAAAGGAAGGTTCGAATCTAGCTGGCCCTAAAAATTTTCATTGTCTCGCTGGCGCCGATTCGCCAGAATGTTGTGACCAAGTTCAGCAACTATGAAAGTCGATGCGTATTACCGAGGCTCTCCTAATTTGGCGTAAAAATTTCCATATAAGAAAGCGAATAAATTGAAGTGTGTATAGAAGGCGTGAAAAGGATGACGTTGGCGAAAAATATTTGAGCTCAGTCAACCTTTTAGCTGTAGGGAGTCCACTGGGGGAAGAAAAAGAAAAGAAGATGTGTTGAAAAATGACAATGAACACCTTATGCCTATTGTTGTCACTCGTGTTGTTCATTCAGCAGTTCCGAGTACGCGCTTGGACTTTTTCTCCGAGAGGATTTCATTAGCGTGAACCTGTGAAAGGGTGCAGAGTACTGCAATGGAGGTCTTTCGCTTGTTTGGGACTGTGCTTCGAAACAAAAAAGGAAATACTGGAGAGGAAAGATTGATTAACGGTGCCTGTAGATCACTTGGCACAGTAGGACGTCCTTCAAGCAAATCAGCTGTTTCATTTATGGGTTTTTTATCTTTATTTTCTATTTTCGGGGCCCCATCCCTCGCCTTTGTTATTGCGCGTCATGGAGCATTGTTGGTTTTTGTTCGATGCAACTAATTGATTACCTTTTTCATTTGTGTGTGTGTAGCACGTGGGTTGTGATGGAATCGTGGGATCCGATAAAGTGGTGGACGCATGCGGAGTGTGCGGAGGACAGAACATCACGTGCCAAATTATCTCTGGTATTTTTACTCATCCGCAATTGCCACCCGGCTACAACTTGATTGCCACGTTGCCTAAAGGAGCTTGTAATGTCAACATCACGGAGCTCAAACCGTCCAGAAACAACTTAGGTAAAAGATAACAACCTTGTGCTTTAAACTTTTGGCTTCTGGTACCGTTCAAGCTGCACAAAAAAAGCTTCGTTTTTAACTAGCTCAGCAGATGTAACAACAAACGAGGAATTTTTTCCCGTTTTACACCCTGAAACTTATCCAAGAAGAACTGTAAGAGGATCCCATCGAATGCTTTTGGGGCACCTTGCAAAGGGCGGTTCTAACCTAGCCGGGACCTCCAAATTTTCATTGTCGCTCTAGCGCCAATTCGCCAGAATGTTATACCATTCACCGCGGTATAAAGGCGGCGTGGTATTGTGCGTATTATTGCCAAGGACGCTGTGCAGATTCGAATGCTTTTCAAATGGGAGAAGACCCCCAACTGGTGCTAACTTAGCCATTCATCAACTTTCCAGCTTACGGCATAAACGAAACCCTAACGAGCTCGACGCGATCTCACGTGTAGAGCAAACCGGGATATGCCCAACGATATAGCATGCGCTATTCATAATCACACAGGTGGTCGTGTCTCGTTCTCACTTTGGGAGAAACTCCCAGGAGCTCCCTCCCCCTGTTTTTGCCCATTAGATCCCTCGTTCTCTTTTTTTACTGTGCAGTAAGCTCTGGCCGGGGTTAGATTCAAGATTGCCGGAGAACGGAATCTAGAGGCGCCGATCCGTGCGTGAATGATAATCTGCACTGTGGTTTGCGATCCACACGCGCCAGCTGAAAAATGATCCTGAAGAATTTATAGAACGCCGGTTAAAAAGGCAGAGTTGTTTATGTTGTGCGTTCCAAAAAGACAGCCATTCTGTGTTATTCTTTGAGGTCTTAATTCGCGTTCTATGTACCACCGTAAAACTCATCAATTTTCTCGCGCCTGCCTGCATCAACCACGAGTCTATTTTTTACGGCCTTTCGGATATCCAAACAGCAAGAGAAAAAACTTCCCAGACTGTACGCCATTCAGTAGCTGTGCGTTAAAGAAAATTAGCGTCTACCATGTCCGTATTTGTGTAATTCATAAAAAATCGGACTTTGATAGAAGGTTATTGCGAGGTTCTATCAATTTTTCTTCTTCTGACGTTCGCCACATGCAAAGTAACATGGGAAGTAACGTTAGACATGCTTGGCCGTGTATAGTAACAGTTCCATCATTTGTCACTGTATTCAAGGATGCAACGGAAAGGGCAAGACGCAATCATCCGTAGGCCTCTACAATGTATACTCTTATACCTTAATTTACCAAAGCCACCTTACAAACGATATACAAATGAGCACTTTCTTACAACTCTCTGGGCACGCCTCGAGTTCCTTTACTGGTCTCTTTTGAATGGCCTCTTAATGAAGTTTTAGCGCGTAGACGGAAGAAAAAACATTTTGAAAGCTGTAATTAAGGCCTCGACCAACTGTCTCTGAAAAAATGAACGTTAAGGTGAGGAGTGAGAACTGTCTAGGGCGACTGGTTACGTCATAGACGCCTTTCTTATATCAATGACGTGTATTTAAAAAAAATTATTACGACTTATTTTTGGCATGCACAACGCCAAACAAAAACCGCGAGAGCGAACCGAAGTTGTAAAAGGTCGTTGATTTTGGCTGGGGGAAATGGCAACAAAGCCAAGATCAAGATTGGCTGTAATGTTACGTCGTTCGTGCCAAGACCGTTTTTAAGTTGGTTACAAACTAAAACGTATGAGGCATGCTTGTAAGTGACGTGCTGAAGTACGGTTTTGGTTGCGCGAGTTGCGATAATTGTCTCCATCAATGCCTTAAAAGCCATGTGAGATGCTGTTACATGGTAGTAGTAGTTACTAGCATGTTTTCCGCGTACTGTTTTGCATGCACAAAAATCATGTAGGTAAAATACTGGCCAGAATAGAGGTTAAGCTAAAACAAAAAGATTCAAATTCTACCTACTTAGATGCTCAAGTTTTGTCTCTTTTTTGGAAAGATGGGAAAAAAAATCTGTGGACGGATCCTTCGTTTGCTCCATTGGCATTACGCATCCTTCGGCGCCGTCTTGTCGTGCTCGTTACGGTACTCATAAATTGCAACCGCGGACGCGTTGAAGAGCATAACTACATACTGAGTTTTTGCTTGTATATATATGTGTGTAATGCTTAACCCACAGTATCTAGGAACCGTTATACGTATTAGAACAATCAACTCTCATTCAATAGTTTCAATCTTTGCAAAATATTGTCAATTGTTCCTTCTGGATACACCAATGTCTCTTCCTATAGCAAAGTAGGAGTTTTTTTTCATATTTCTTCAGGACGACTTGATCGTAAAAATTGTGTCTCGCTTGGAAGTAAAACAAGTTTTGTCTGCAGCCAAATTAATTCTTATCTACACTTTCTGCTGGCATGACATTAAAAGTTTAAGGCTTTAGTGCAGAGAGAGACCGTGAGGGGGGGAATCTTACATTCGTCAAGGAAATAACGAGGCCGTAAAAACTTTCATCGTTCAGGAATGACGTTTAGAAGGAAACTGAAAAGCTTTTTGCAAAATGCCCATCATTCTTGTAAAGGATTGCGCTTTCCTATTCCCATTTCCCACTGTGCTCTTCGTACTCCTGTACTTCGTGTTTGTTCCCCCTATGGGAACGTTATAGGACGTTGCAGTTAAACGTGGAGAGAACTTTCTAACTAATTAGGTGTGCTGACTTGGCAAAGCTCAGTTTTTTTCTTCCTTGTCAAAGGAAGTTAAAAATGGTACATTTTTTCCATTTAGTGAGGTTCAAGGAGTACTGTATTTTATAACAAGGTTTTATCAGTTGTATATACGCTAGGAGTTATTGGTTGGAGCGCAGCTCGCAGGTCGGTTCTAATAGTGCTACACAACCTTTTCGAATTGACGCTGGGTTTTGAAGTGAATAATGACAAGTTTAGCACTTGGAGGAATGAGACAGGTTGCGGAATAGCAAGTTCTTGTTATGCTAATGAAGGAATTGGGCAATTGTCTTATCAACCTGTCAAGTGGGGAGAACAGTTTGCTTGAAGGAACCTTAATGACATTCCTGCAAATGACTTTTCGCTCTCTGTGTCTTGTTCCTTTTTATAAAACCCTCTTTGTGTCTTTAGCTATGCGCAAAACCTCGGACGGGACTTATATCATTAATGGCAATCGCTCTGTAAGCTGGTCGGGTGAGTATCCTGCAGTCGGGACGTCGTTCGCGTACCGGCGTCAAGAAGGACAAATGCCCGAGTATATTTCTACACGTGGACCGTTGGCAGAACCAGTGGATCTATTGGTATGATTACAAGCATAATTTGATTATCTTTACCGCTCATAGAGCGTTAATTGGGACTTTGCTTTGACATCTTTGGTTTCTGTTTTAGGTTAACGCCCTCCATCCCAATCCTGGTATCAAGTACGAATACATGTTACCAGCCGGACAGAATAACGCACCACCCAACGTCCCAGATCCCGGACGTCGATCAGCGGGACCTCCGACACGACCACAGTCTGATTTTGACTATGGGAGAAACGCAGAAGCACCTTCTGGTGCGGGTCTTCCACCTTACATTCCTGCCCCGGCTGCTGGACCCTCTTCGCCTCCTGGGGGAACATACGGAGCTGGACATGGTTATCCTAGCCTCAACCCTGGTCCTGGTCACCAAAATCCTGGTCACCAAAATCCTGGTCACCAAAATTCTGGTCACCAAAGCCCGTTATTGTCGCTGGGTGCGGATGGAGGAGTGGCAAAGACGCTCGATTTCATTGCTAAGAACCCAGACAGCCGCAGACCGGCCATCATATCTTCTACCAACCCAAATTATGGTAATAAAAATCAGAACAATAGGAAGTTCTAGGTTGTATTTTACTACTTTTTTTTAGTCTAGGTCACAAGAGTTTTTGGAGTTTTTAAGTAATTTGCTTTTATTTGTTGTTTTTTTGCGCGTTTGGAACAGGTGGAAACAGTTTCGTAAATGATGGAAGCAGTATTTCTTCGCACTCGGCACGTCCTCCGGTCGGCTCGGTTCCGAATCACAGACGATTTCAGGGTGCGAAAGATCCGGATATTCAAGGCACAGATACGCATACTGGAGCGAAACAAGTGGAGCAAGCGGAGCCTGGCAACGGTCGGCGGCGTCATCGGAATGGCCGGCAATTTGTTTGGAAACAAACCGGATTCACAGAGTGCACCAAGACTTGCGGCGGAGGCACGCAAATGACGATTGTGGCGTGCGTCAAGGAACCCAAAGAACACCAAGTGCAAGTGCCAGACCATCGTTGCAAAGAAGCGAAGCCGCCTGGCGAAACGGTGCGGTGCAATATCAAACCTTGCCCAGCTGTGTAAGCAAAACTTTTTATGCACTCTTCTCTTATTCATTGCCTTATGTTTATTGGTATGGGGAGACTTTACTACGTGTGTACAAAAACTATAGGTGGGTCCCTGCAGAATGGAGTGCGTGCAGTGCTTCATGTGGAGAAGGCACTCAAACTCGCGAAGTTGTCTGCAAGCAAGAAATCTCACCCGTTTTGACCATGAAGGTTCAGGATGCTGCGTGTTTAACACCTCCACCGCCAACTACGCGATCTTGCCAAGGCAATTTCTGCGCGAGATGGCAAGCAGCTGAATGGGGCAAGGTAAAACCATATAACTCGACTTTTTTTTTAGCAAAGCTAGAATATATTTTTTATTAAGTATATTATTATTACTATTATTGTTATATGCGTTTTAGTGTTCCACGGATTGCGGGAAAGGGATGAGACAGCGCAAAGTTCAGTGCGTGTCTGGCGATGGCTCCGAATTAAACGAAAGCGAGTGTCCAGCGGCGATGCGGCCCGTTTCCAGCGAAGTCTGCGACCGAGGCTCTTGTTCGATCCGTGATTGGTTTACGACCGAATGGACGACCCATGTAAGCTAATCCTATAGATTAGATTTTCTATGAGGAGCTATTGAAGGGAAAGTGTGATATTTATGAGAGCTGTTCTGGGGGCTTAAACGTTTTATAGTGTTCGGCGGAATGTGGCACTGGAGTCCAGACGCGGAAAGTGCATTGCAGTGGAGGGACGGAAGAGGTCTGCGATATTAGCAAGAAGCCTGAATCTAGTCGTCCGTGTTCGTCGAATAAAGATTGCGGGAGTAAATGGTTCACTGGATCTTATAGCCCCTGCTCGGCCACCTGCGATGAAGGATCGCAGATAAGAGAGGTTGTGTGCCTCACCTTTTTGCGGGGTCAGTACCGCGTGGGCTTGGATATGCAATGCTCCAGCAAAGACAAGCCGGAAACCAAAAAAAGTTGCAACTTGGGTCCTTGTCTACCTCACTGGTATATGACGGAATGGTCTGAAGTAAGTGTTGCGCCAAAGACTTATCAACCATGCGAAAATGCATACATAAATCCCACTGTTATTTTTTTGTTTCGTTTTCTGCAGTGCTCTCAAAGCTGTGGCACAGGCGTGCAGCGCAGAGAAGTCAAGTGTTTGGACTCGCACCAAAATCCTTCCCAAAACTGCCGCGATGATGATAAAGCTGCAGCTAGACAGGCTTGCAATGTTCACAAATGTCCTGATACTAAAGAAGGTAATATGATCTATAATTCAGGGATTGTGAAAGTAATGCCGGTCCATTTGCATACGTCATGAAGGGTTAGGTTTAGATGAACCGAGAAAGCAGAACAACAAAAAGACCAATCCTGCTGACATTTCCAGTGCGCATCTATCGCAAAGCGACGCCGAACCCCCCGACACGAGTCCGACCACTCGGAAACCAAGCAAATCGAATAGACAAAGAATTGCCTTAGAGAAAGACGACGGAGCAACTACGACAAACACCAGCGGTAAGCTCTTGTGTTGAAAATAATGGTGAATATTGTTTTATTTATATGAATACTTGCAGGTGAATGTGAAGATAAGTTCCGTAACTGTCATTTGGTAGTACAAGCCCGACTATGCAAGTACAAGTACTACCGAAGTTCGTGCTGTGCCTCTTGTAGTAAGAAAACGTAAGCGGATAAGAATGAACGCTATCGATTCCTGGGAAAGAAGGGGAAAAGCAAAGTCATTTGAATGTGAGTGATGGGGCGTGATGTGAATGGCACTTGAACACTTTGTTGGCCCTAATACTGTGTGGATATTGAAGAAAGCGCAAGTTCGTCAACCGACGATGAGATACAGACCAATTGATATGCGTTGGATTAACCCCCCGGTGATGAGCTTATGCATTTTTTTGTCACAGAAACTGGAGCAGAGGAACAGATTGAAGAAGATGGGAATATGTTGGCTGGTTTGAAACATAAGACACGCGAGACAAGTCCAGAACCCGCTAGTAATAATTTGTATTCCTCTTCTGTATAATGCGGTGCACTTGAGCGGAGCATTTTTTTGGTTTTTCTACAATAGTGTGTACTGTATATGTTAGTGCCAAATTGTGCTGTAGCAAAATACTCTCATGAGTCTCCTGCCCTTCTATTTTATAAAAGAAAAAAGGACAAAATATGGAAGAAACCACATGTCCGGATGTATATGTGCGTTTTTTTTTCACAAGATGGTTCGGACTGTACTTAAAATTTCAATTGTGTAATTTAATAGCTTGAACAGCACATAAAATATGCTGTTGCCGCTCCTTGTCGCTTCGCCCAGTGGTATCTTACGTTGCGTGTTACATCACAAGCTGTCCATCATAACAATATAAAAAACGTAGCGTAAAAATCTTATGAAAAGTTTTACGCAGATGTTTGCTTCGGTGTTCACCTTCTGGATTCATTATATGCAAGGTTTGAAATTTGGCGCTTGTCGCCTAATACGCCACCTACCTTCCCATTCTTAAACTGAGTATTCACATCGAGTTATTGCTTGCTAGACGGCGCTAGTGGCGTCAAGATAACACTTGCACAGGTTGACACAAGCAAGTACACCTGTTGTTTTGGTTTGCCAAACCTTGACTTTGACAGTGGAAATTTGAGCTTGTGTAGGTATGTTTTTGATTTAAACTATTTTATACACATTTCCATTGCATTATGCGTTGTATGATTATAGATAATAGAAGCCATTTTCATGCGCAACATTCCTGGAAGGTTATATAACTTATAAGCGTAGCTTTTCTGTTTAAGACAAACTGAAACATGGGAAGCGATATTATGTGGAAAATCTGGCCCTGGGAAAGCGACTATGGAGAAGTCGATTGCAAATTATGTGACAGAGGCTGCTCGTTAGGCTTTCTCTGTATTCGAACCTTAATAGCCCCGGCAAACCATAGAAAGCTATCATTTGACGTTAGAAAAGACATTCCAAAGCCTTTGTACCCAGACCTGGCTCGCGAAGCTTTTTGTCTCCGTAATTTGTCGCTTTTGCAAGCTCTGGTTAACAACTGGCCGCATTCAACGTTCTCCTTGCCTGCCCTGCTTCAAACAGTATGTACAAACTGTCGTTCAGGAATTTTGCAGCATGCCGAGGACGAAGAGGACCGGCTAGACAACAAGGTTTTCATCACCCAAGTATGGAAAGCCTTGCTCGACGCCTACTTTAGTATAGTTAAGGACTACACAGAGAACTCGGCGTATCCCAACGTTTGTCCCCCGCTAACCGTCTTCGATTTAAGTGGGGACTCAGTGAATGGCTTTATGAACGAAATTGAATTCCGTAGACTGTGTAAAAGAGTACTTAAAGTACTCGACACCTGCATTTTGGCCCGGACCCATTGTAAGATTAAATCCCTGACTGGGGAGACGACAAAACCCCCCAAAAGTAGTCCTACGCTTGTGACAGCGAAGACCAATAATATTTGGAATTCGGATACAGTTTTCGACGACATTCCCGATGCGCAATCACCTTGTACGCTATCAAGTGAAAATTCTCCGAATAATGACTTCGAGATTGGCACGTGGGGGCCAACTTGGGTGGAAACGAGAGAGCCGACATATTCCGAGCCTTCGTCTAATCATAGGTCTCCGCCAGTCAACGTCAAACCAGTTGAAATTCCGCGTTTTGTTGTCATCGTAGATGCGTCGCTGTCGGAAAAGTCATGTGATATACTTTCATGGCTGTTGCAACGTTACGAAGAGTTTCCCGTAGGTCTCTGCCCAGTGTCCATCCAAGTAAGGCGTCTCAACATCGCCATGAACGACGAACGCAAGTTACAAGCCCTTCTGCCTTTACTGCCAACTGACGTAGTTGGACTCGCTTTCAACGACATCCACGCCTCCCACAGCTTGGCTACGATCGCCGAATATCTAACAACGTTTCTCCAAGTCAAATATTTGAACTTTGGAGACTGTCCCTTCGTTCACTCCGACGAGCCTTCTATTCGTGATACTTTCGCAAATTCCCTAAGTCAACTACCCCACCTCATTCGCCTTAATTTGAACAATAATCGGCTCCAAAGATGCCTCTACATTCTGGACAATATTTGTCAGGGGTTGGAAGTTTTAGAAGCTTCTGCCTGTTCCTTAGTCACTGACGACCTATTCTACTTGGCCCACTCTAAACATTCGCAATCGTTGAAGGCATTGTGCCTTTCTGAAAACGATCTTTCTGAGCATTTCCTAGCATTTCACACCCTTGTGATGGCCACGCCTCAATTGGAGGTCCTGGATGTTGGTTTGAATGGCTTCGATGACCAGCAGATTCTGGCTTTAGTCAACACGTTAGTGGGTGGAGACAATTTGAGTGTGGTTTACTCCAGTTTGCGAAAGTTGGACCTTGGTTGGGATGTCTTGCAGTGTGACACTATTCTGTTGCTTCTAGAGCGGCTCAGCTTACTTCCAAAATTGGAAACGCTTGTTTTGGCTAATCCGCAAGACCTCGAAACGCTGAACTTGGAAGGCGACGCTGGTTTGAAAACGTTTTCCAAGATGTGTACGGATGCTTGGAGAAAGATGGATCCGATAAAGCCGGAATTAAAGCTCAAATGGTGCTTAATGTGATCTTTGGTGGAAATTTTTTTGTGCTACCGTTGTACGCGGTAGTTTAGCAGCTGTATCAGTGGGTTCTTTATCAATTAATGCGTTTTTAACGCCATAATACAGACATGGAAATTATTTCTGAAACTTTGAGTAGTTAATGTCGTGTCTATCTGTTAAAGAATAATTTAGTAATCTTTTGTCTTCCACGGATGCCAAAGGAAGTTTTGTGAGAGGCGAAAGAACTAGGAGGGAAGGGATTCATATGGGTATCCTATATCATGAAAACTTTTAGAGAATACAAGGTTAGGCTGTAGGTGATCATCATATTTTTATAAATAAAATAAATAATACCTTAATAAATACACTTATTTCTACCAATGCATATATACCACATGCCTACATATACCTAACCTACCTCTCATATATATATTGGACATCACCTTGCTTCATATGTTGATTTTATCAATGTTTCAACAACTGTTAAGTGTAAGCCCATGACCGCGTGGTTGACACGCATGACTGGGGCCCAAAATGTTCTCGGTTGGATTCCTGGTCAAGGTATTTTATTTTGTCGAAAAATAACGAAATATTAATTGGTTCCCTTTCTCTGTACGTTGTGCCTTCCCGTCAAGGTTTCTATTCCCATATTTGAAATTGTAATGCTTCGGCATTACGAACTCGAATATTGGTGAAAGGTAACCGGGGAGGGGAGTAGGGAACAAGGAAAGGGGCGGGCCTCTCAATTTTTGACGATTTTTAAAGGGAACTTTCAGAAATATTTTAAATTTTTATAAATCGAACAATAGATAGGAACACTATTACCATATATACTGTATACCAGCTTACTTCAAATGTTGCATTTATAGAAGTTTCAACGCCCTTTAAATATGAGCTCGTGACCGAGTGAATAAGACGCAAGCTTTGGGATCGGAAGGTCGCAGGTTCGAAACCCGGTCGAGAAGCCCTTTATTTCGTGAAAAATACGAAAATAAAATGGCTTCCTCTCTCTATGACTTCCAGGCGAGGTTCCTATTCCTATATTCGAAATTGTGCAGCTTCGGCAGCATGAGCTCGGATATCTGGGATATGAAACCGATCAGGGGAGTTGGGAACAGGCGAAGGGGCGAGGCTTTCAATTTTTGACGATTTTTCAAGGGGACCCCCTTCATTTAACATTATTCCTTATGGAGAAAAGCCCTGAAAAAGCTTTCCCAGCTCGAAAAGGAGCCACGCCCCCTTTTTGATCGAATCCACCAATAGGATTCGACCTTTTTGGTAGGCCCCACCCCTTTTAGCGGATTTTTGAAAAATCACGAAAAAAATTACAACATTTTCATTTTATTTCATTAATTAATTACAAATCGTAAAACAAAAAAAGGATATTTTAGGAAACTAGATTTTACGGGGAAGTTGGGAAAAGGAATTGAATGTTGGTTGATTTCAATCTTGCGTTCTTGAATTCCATGATCTTGAATCTTGCGAAGGAATGTAGGGCCCAATACGCCTTTTTCCCACATCCTTGGTCTGAACAGGTCGTAGATATGATACCAACGTTCGAATGGACCACCGTAAGGTTAATCCGCCATCGCATTGAATCACAGTGAACTAAGCTGTGAAACAAAGAATGGCTCTCCGTCACAATGAATCACAGTGAACTAAGCTGTGAAACAAGTGATAGAGAATTGCGCGCTAAAGACATCCGAAACCGTCTAAAGTTTGCAAAGGTTTGGAATCATTTCTTTGACCTGAACAGACCGCAATCGTGTGACAAAGCGTTCGAGCCCAGGTCGCCAACACAAGCCATCCGTTCGTAACGAACTGTGGACTTGTCTTCCATACTCAGTGTTGCCAGAATCTAATCAGTGTTGCCTGAGTTGGGATGCGTATAAAATGTTGATTGATTTCAGTCTTGTCTGAATTCACAGCCACCCGAATTCATTTTTGTCAGCTCCAGCCCTGAAGCGGAAGAGAACTTCCATCCAGTTCTTACGGAACCTTGAGT